>VKOC01047219.1:0-16588 GCA_009364415.1 Spea multiplicata
CAGTAATCCATCTGTCTGGAAACTTACTGTGTATCAGGTTCCTGCAACGCTGGTCCTCCAAGTGTTACACTATAGATATTTGTGTCTAGGTGTTTGTGTTAGTGGCTTGGTCTGTGTTAGTGTTAGTGTTTGTGTGTGTTAGGTAACTGCCCCTTTCTGCAATCAGTCTCTGGGTGGACCATTTTTCCCGTTTGCCGTCGCCGACAAACATTCTTCGGGGAAGCTCTTTTGCATTTTATGATCTCAAGCCTTTACAGACAACGTAAGAGGAGATCCCTCCTTATCGGATTCTATCTGCTCCTCTCCGTGTCTCTTCAGGCTACCTGTGATTCTTTCATGTAAGGTATCTGGCCTCATCCTTTAAGTGACTTGTCGTGTTTGACTGTACTGCTGTCCTAAGGGTGTTTGTGTGTGTTAGTGTGAGTGTTTGTATGTGTTAGTGTAACTGCCCCTTCCACGATCAGTCTCTGGATGTGTCACTTGTCCCATCTGTCGTCGCCGACAAGCACTCACCAGAGAAGCTTTTTGTATTTTACAAAATCAAGCCTTTACAGACAACATAAGAGGAGCACCATCCTTATCGTATTCTATCTGCACCTCTCCATGCCTCTTCAGGCTCTCTGTGATTCTTTCATTTAAGGTCTCTGGCCTCATCCTTAAAGCGACTTGTTGTCTCTGACTGTCCTGCGGTCCTAAGTGTGCATAGTACTGGGCGCTATTACCAGGTACCACACAGCTCGTAATCCACCTCCCAGGAAACTTACTGTGTATCAGGTTCCTGCAACTCTGGTCCTCCAAGTGTTTGTGTCAAGGTGTTTGTGTGAGTGGTTTGGTCTGTGTTAGTGTGAGTGTTTGTGTGTGTTAGTGTACCAGTCCCTTTCCAAGATCAGTCTCTGGCTGTACCACCTGTCCCTTTTGCCGCCGCCAAAAAACATTCTTCGGGGAAGCTCTTTTGCATTTTACCAGCTCAAGCCATTACAGACAAAGCCCCTCCTTATTGCATTCTATCTGCACCTCTCCACCTGTCCGTGTTTCTTCAGGCTCTCTGTGATTCATTCATTCATATAAGGTCTCTGGGCTCATCCTTGAAGTGACTTGTTGTCTCTGACTGTCCTGCGGTCCTAAGGGTGCATAGTACTGAGCGATATTGCCAGGTACCATACCGCTTGAAATCCATGTCTGGAAACTTACTGCCTATAAGGTTCCTGCAACACTGGTCCTCCAGGTGTTACACTTTACGTATTTGAGTCTAGGAGTTTGTGTTAGTGGCTTGGTCTGTGTTAGTGTTTGTGTGTGTTAGTGTAACTGCCCCTTTCTGCAATCAGTCTCTGGATGGACCATTTTTCCCGTATGCCGTCGCCGACAAACATTCTTCGGGGAAGCTCTTTTGCATTTTATGATCTCAAGCCTTTACAGACAACGTAAGAGGAGCTCCCTCCTTATCGGATTCTATCTGCACCTCTCCCTGTCTCTTCAGGCTACCTGTGATTCTTTCATGTAAGGTATCTGGCCTCATCCTTTAAGTGACTTGTCGTGCTTGACTGTACTGCTGTCCTAAGGGTGTTTGTGTGTGTTAGTGTGAGCGTTTGTATGTGTTAGTGTAACTGCCCCTTCCACGATCAGTCTCTGGATGTGCCACTTGTCCCATCTGTCGTGGCCGACAAGCACTCACCAGAGAAGCTTTTTGCATTTTACAAAATCAAGCCTTTACAGACAACGTAAGAGGCGCACCATCCTTATCGGATTCTATCTGCACCTCTCCATGCCTCTTCAGGCTCTCTGTGATTCTTTCATTTAAGGTCTCTGGCCTCATCCTTAAAGCGACTTGTTGTCTCTGACTGTCCTGCGGTCCTAAGGGTGCATAGTACTGGGCGCTATTACCAGGTACCTCACAGCTCGTAATCCACCCCCCAGGAAACTTACTGTGTATCAGGTTCCTGCAACGCTGGTCCTCCAAGTGTTACACTATAGGTATTTGTGTCAAGGTGTTTGTGTGAGTGGTTTGATCTGTGTTAGTGTGAGTGTTTGTGTGTGTTAGTGTATCAGTAACTTTCCACGATCAGTCTCTGGCTGTACCACCTGTCCCTTTTGCCTTTTACCAGCTCTTTTGCATTTTACCAGCTCAAGCCATTACAGACAACGCCCCTCCTTATCGCATTCTATCTGCACCTCTCCACATGTCCGTGTCTCTTCAGGCTCTCTGTGATTCTTTCATGTAAGGTCTCTGGGCTCATCCTTGAGGTGACTTGTTGTCTCTGACTGTCCTGCGGTCCTAAGGGCGCATAGTACTGAGCGATATTGCCAGGTACCATACCGCTTGAAATGCATGTCTGGAAACTTACTGTCTATCAGGTTCCTGCAACGCTGGTCCTCCAAGTTTTAAACTATAGGTATTTGTGTCTAGGTGTTTTTGTTGGTGGCTTGGTCTGTGTTAGTGTTTGTGTGTGTTAGTGTAACTGCCCCTTCCGCGATCAGTCTCTGGATGTGCCATTTGTCCCGTGTGCCATCGCCGACAAACATTCTTCGGAGAAGCTCTTTTGCATTTTGCAAAATCAAGCCTTTACAGACAACGTAAGAGGAGCACCTTCCTTACCGGATTCTATCTGCACCTCTCCACCTGTCCGTGTCTCTCTTTAGGCTATCTGTGATTCTTTCACGTAAGGTCTCTGGTCCCATCCTTAAAGTGACTTGTTGTCTCTAACTGTCCTGCGGTCCTAAGGGTGCATAGTGTTACCTTTCGCCGGCGGGTCTGTCCAGGGAGCTCCTCTGCTGCCGTCCTCGGTGCTATGGAGGTGCACACACGTGCACGCTGTCATGGCGGCCAGGAATCCTTACCCAGCAACTGCGTACGTCACGCTAGGGGGCGGGTCCTCCCGCTTTTTATCTGATTGGCTGATTATTGCCTGCAGCTGTTGGGCACCAAATTTAAACCCACTGATCACTCTAATCTGAGCCCTTGTGTGGTACAAACGTTATCACTGTCTCAGTGTGCTTTATTCTGATTTACTGGTTTCCTGACTCCTGCTTTGTTCCTGACTACTCTTTGATCGCCGCCTGGATTGACTTTGGATTGCTTTTTGGACTTTGCCTGTTTGCTGCCTGCCTCGACCTTGGACTGTGACCTGTTTATGCTATTGGAACTTTCCTGCTGTTGTCCCACTATTCCTCCTGCTACTACCCGTCCTGATATCCTACCATTCTGCAAACGGGACCCGTCTCTCGTCGAATTGTTACAGTACACAAGGGCCATTTAATGGATCCCGCAGAAATGGATCAGCTGTTCCGGTCACAGGAGGCAAGAATGCAAGGACTGGATCATCGTATGGATCAATTGGCGCAAGCCCTGCAAACTCTCCTCACACGCACTGATCCACTGGCAAGTACTGCTACTCCTCCTGTTAACCCACTAGTCACCACACCGCCCGCTGCGGCTATACCATTGCGCCTACCTCCTCCACCTCGTTACGGAGGGGATCCCAACACCTGTAGAGGTTTTCTCAATCAGTGTGCGATCCAGTTTGAGCTAATGCCTTCTATGTTTCCATCTGACCGAGCCCGCGTCGGCTATATTATTTCACTCCTGACAGACCGAGCCCTAGCCTGGGCTTCGCCTCTTTGGCAAAAGGAGTCGCCTTTAATCAATGACTACCGTGACTTTGTGGCTACCATGCAAAGAATCTTCGATTTGCCAGGTCGTGAGGCCACAGCTTCTGCATCGCTCATGTCTCTCCAACAAGGCTCCCGTTCCTTAACAGACTACGCCATAGAATTCAGAACGGTAGCCGCTGAACTGGGTTGGAACAATGAAGCCCTAGTTGCTGCATTCATGCATGGCCTATCTGAGAAGTTAAAAGATGAATTAGCAGCCAGAGATGTGCCTGAGGACCTGGAGGATCTAATAACATTTGTATCCCGCATAGATCTCCGCCTCAGAGAGCGACAATCACAAAAGGAGAAACAAAGGAAACCTCTTATACGGCTAGCTCCCCGTTTCTCCAATTCCACACCCCAGAGACTAGACCCGGAGGAACCTATGCAATTGGGTGCTACCTCCTTAACTGAGCAAGAAAAGACTCATCGTCGCACTGAAGGCCTCTGTCTGTACTGCGGAGGTAGGGGACATTTCGCTAGATATTGCCCGAACAAGCCGGGAAATGCCCGCACCTAGGTAGGATCAGGGGACCTACTCTGGGTGTTCTTTGTATCTCCCCTGAGCACCAGATGAAACGCATGACGGTTCCAGCCTCATTATCTTGGGAAAACACCAGGGTAAACATAGAGGTACTCATCGATTCCGGTGCTGCCGGTAATTTCATCGACTCCACGTTTGTTACCCGATATAATATACCGCAGGTCAAGAGACATACACCACTGACATTGGAGGCAATTGATGGTAGACCTCTAAGCCCTTCCACTGTTACCCATGAGACAGAGGCCATCTTCTTTCATGTAGGAGCACTGCATCAAGAGGTTATGAACTTCAATGTGATTACATCTCCTTCCTGTCCTGTGGTGATTGGATTTCCTTGGCTCCAGAAACACAATCCAACGATAGACTGGAGAACTGCTCAAATCGTGTCTTGGGGTGAGGACTGTCAAAAACGCTGTCTTTGTAAAATCTCACCCGTACACAGTGTCACTATCTCTCCTCTTTCCACCAGAATTCCGAAACCGTATCAAGCATTTGCGGATGTTTTCAGTAAGAAGGAAGCGGATGGCCTACCACCCCATCGTCCCTATGACTGCCCAATCGATTTGTTACCTGAAACCACACCTCCTAGGGGCAGGGTATATCCTCTTTCGAAACCAGAGAACGAGGCTATGGAAGCCTACATCAAGGAGAATTTGGAGAAAGGCTTCATCAGAAGGTCCACTTCCCCGGCAGGAGCGGGATTCTTCTTTGTGAAAAAGAAAGAGGGGGATTTAAGACCATGTATTGATTACCGTGGTTTGAACCAGATAACAATAAAAAACAAATATCCCATACCTCTGATTCCTGAATTATTTGACCGTTTAAAGGGTGCTACTATCTTCACAAAACTTGATCTCAGAGGGGCCTACAACCTTGTACGGATACGTGAAGGACATGAATGGAAGACCGCCTTCAATACCAGGTCAGGTCACTATGAATACCTGGTCATGCCATTCGGGCTCTGCAATGCCCCAGCAGTGTTCCAAGACTTTATTAATGATTGCCTCAGAGACTATATCTCCCAATTTGTTTTAGTATATCTTGACGACATCCTAATATATTCACCAGATCTCCAGACGCATCGCCGGCACACTACCCTTGTTCTTCAAAGATTAAGGGAGAACGGACTCTATGCTAAACTTGAAAAGTGTCAGTTTGAGGTTTCCAAAGTTGCTCTTCTTGGTTACATCATCAGTTCGTCCGGTTTTGAAATGGATCCTACCAAATTGAATGCCATCCTTCACTGGCCTAAACCAGAAGGCTTAAAACCTCTTCAGCGATTCTTGGGCTTTGCGAATTATTATAGGCGTTTTATCCGGAATTTCTCACGGGTCGCAGCTCCTCTCACAGCCCTTACTAAGAAGGGGGCCGACGTACACAACTGGCCTAAAGAAGCATACCAAGCTTTTCAGAAGCTCAAAAAGGCATGTACCTCTGCTCCGGTCCTGGTTCACCCTGACCCGTCTCTTCCATTCACCCTTGAGGTCGATGCCTCAGAGAGCGGAGCGGGAGCTGTACTATCCCAGAGGAAATCTTACTCTAGTCCGCTACACCCATGTGGCTTCTTCTCTAAGAAATTCAGTTCATCTGAAAGGAATTATGATGTGGGAAACCGGGAACTCCTAGCCTTCACTGTAACCGGTACACCACTCTGGATCCTGTTCCGGATAATGTCCAGGTTGATGGTCACGAAGAGTATGAGGTGCGTTCTATACTGGACTCCCGTTTCCACAGGGGCTCTTTACAGTATTTGGTCCATTGGAAGGGTTATGGACCCGAAGAACGTTCCTGGGTGTCGGCCAAGGATCTTCATGCCCCACATCTGGTGAAAGGCTACCATCGCCGCTTTCCTTCCCGTCCTGGTTGTGCCCGTCCGGAGTCCGGCCCTTGCGGAGGGGGTTCTGTTACCTTTCGCCGGCGGGTCTGTCCAGGGAGCTCCTCTGCTGCCGTCCTCGGTGCTATGGAGGTGCACACACGTGCACGCTGTCATGGCGGCCAGGAATCCTTACCCAGCAACTGCGTACGTCACGCTAGGGGGCGGGTCCTCCCGCTTTTTATCTGATTGGCTGATTATTGCCTGCAGCTGTTTGGCACCAAATTTAAACCCACTGCTCACTCTAATCTGAGCCCTTGTGTGGTACAAACGTTATCACTGTCTCAGTGTGCTATATTCTGATTTACTGGTTTCCTGACTCCTGCTTTGTTCCTGACTACTCTTTGATCACCGTCTGGATTGACTTTGGATTGCTTTTTGGACTTTGCCTGTTTGCTGCCTGCCTCGACCTTGGACTGTGACCTGTTTATGCTATTGGAACTTTCCTGCTGTTGTCCCACTATTCCTCCTGCTACTACCCGTCCTGATATCCTACCATTCTGCAAACGGGACCCGTCTCTCGTCGAATTGTTACACATAGTACTGAGCGCTATTACCAGGTACCACACAGCTCAAAATCCATCTGGAAACTAACTCTCTATGGGGCACCTCCAACGCTGGTCCTCCAAGTGTTACACTATACGTATTTGTGTCCTGGTGTTTGTTTGTGTCTTGGCTTTGGTCTGTGAGTGCTTGTGTGTGTTAGTGTAACTGCCCTTTCCGCGATCAGTGACTTGTTTTCTCTCACTGTCCTGCGGTCCTAAGGGTGCATAGTACTGAGCGCTATTAGCAGATAACACGTCAGAGAAAATTCCCCTGTTGTGAATTTTACTCTCTCAAAGTTTCCTGCAACGCTGGTCCTCCAAGTGTTACACTATAAAGTATTTGAGTTTAGGTGTCTGTGTTAGTGTGAGTGTCTGGCTACGTTTGTGTGTGCCTGGTTGTATTAGTCTGAGGATTTGTTTGTGTTTATCTTCCCCTTCTGTGATCAGTCTCTTCATTGCTTTATATGTCAAAACTGTTCTAGGCAAAAACATAAGTTTATAATTGTAATGTTGCCAAATCTTTCCTAAAGATAGACCCCTCCATGTGCATGGGCAGAAAGCACAAAATGTTAGACCATGGAGGAGGTGATCTGTTGCAACTCGCTACCTAAACTGAAATCAATACCTAAAATGAAAAAATTGGTGGCATACAATGCAAACAATTTTCATCACATAATATTTTTTAAACTCTATGCATATTTTTGCTAGATGTAGAAAAACGTATCCAAATATAAATGAAAAGCCTTCAATTAACGCTTTTATTCTCTAAACTTTCCAACAAATTTTTAGCTCTTTCTTTGAAGAAAACTAACAATTAATAAGAAAGCTGAATAATGTGAGAAAAAGGCCAAATTTTATTTCTAAAGTTCTGAGACAATAAGTGGAATTTTGGCCACATTAAGCCTTTGTCTGGACATTAACCAGCTTTTTTGGAATTTCCAGAGTAGCAAAAGTAAAAAAAAGAACATTAGCAAATATCTTGACAGCGCTGACTTTCATGGTTTTTTGTGACTTACTATTTCAATCATTTAAATGCAGCTGAACACTAAAATGCAATATATTTCATTCTAATATAAATTGTGCCCATGGGCTTCCCAATGCAGGCCACCAACTGTCAGGAAAACACAAAGCTTTTCACTTCAATCATTCTCCTTACTTTCAAAAGTATCTAATGTGTGAAAAAGCTTAGTGTCCAAATATTATCAGATTCTTACTGTTTTCCCAAATCTATCCTGGAGATCTGGTGGCCTACACTTCAAAAAAAGGGGCAAGATTTGTGGCCCCACCACAGCTGGAAGAAATAGTACGATCACTGTTATATCTACACAGGTTAAATGTCTGAACGATAAGTCTTGGTATTTCCTTCAGCTTCTTTCTTTCCTTTATCAAAATGTATTCTTTATAATTTAAACATCCAAAATAAGGCATTATATTTATTTCAATACAGCATCAAATGAAATGCCGAGTTGTCTGTGGGTGCATTACATGATGGAAAGAAAGTATCGTTGAATAAATACCACTGGTCATGAAAGGGTTAAGCAAAAGCAAGGATTTTCAATATTATGTCTTTTTTTGTCCCAATGGAAGATTAGAAGTTAAATGACAAACTTTCAGCGGATTTTATCTAAAGTCTTGGATTTTGTCCTATGGTGGCTACCAAGAATTAAGAAATGAAGGTTTTGCGATTGGAGGTTGCTTCGTATGCAAAATTATGAGTAAATCCTTTAGCATTTTTCACAATAAATGTGTTTAAAAGTCAATGATATATACATAAAATGGAAACATAGAGCAAGGGGGAGAAACTATAAAAACAGAAAGAAGGGAAGTCAGAAAAATCATTAAGGAGAGATAGTTTGAAATTAATAATAGAGAATTAAAAGATGATCTCCTACCAGACTTTCACCAAAAGTCAAGAAACGCACCCGATCCAGACGGCTCCATAAAATGAATCAATAGTGTGTGCTTTGCATGGAGTGTATGTATCAGATATATATATATATATATATATATACATGTATGTTGCTGATTGGCGTGTGTGTTTGCTGCTGATATATATATGCTGTAGCTGTATGTTATGTTCCTGTGAAGTGTGAGAGAAAGACTAATGTAAGCTCACTGATGTTGAGAGTCTGCATTATGACATCACCTGGCAGTCACCGTTATGACATCACTGCCTAGCATCATAATTCTAGCAGGGAGGGGAAGCTAATGTGAAAGCGGAATAATGTGTAAAAAGGGCTACATTTTGTATACAATGTTTTACATAAAGTTCTGATAGAATAAATGTATACTTTGTTACATTAAGCCTCACAGGACCTTCACAAAAATGTCCATGGCTTTTAGTAAAACACAAAGCTTTTCTCTTCAATAATTATCCTCGCTTTCAAAAATATCTAATGCAGTATTTTATCAAAATGTATCTTTTTATCATTTATACATTCTAAATAATATATTATATACATTTAAATACATCATCAAGGGATTTGCCTAATTGTCTGTGGGGTGCATTAAATGATGAAAAGAAAGTATCGTTGAACAAATACCCTTGGTCATGAAGCGGTTAAGCAGAAGCAAGTATTTTCTATGCAAGACTATAAATTAAATGACAAAGTTTCAGCGGATTTCATCTAAAGTCTTGGATTTCGTCATATGGTGGCTACCAAAAAAGGAAATTAGGTTTTTGGGATTAGGGGCTGGTTAATACACAAAATTATGAGCTAATTGCCTTCATTTGGGACAAATCCTGACACATTAAAAATAACTTTTCACAATAAAAGTCGATGATATATACATAAAACGGAAACATAACAATACGAAGCAAGGGAAAAACCACTAAAAACAGAAAGCAGGGAAGGCAGAAAAAGCATCAAATAGAAATACAGTTTGAAATAAACAATAGAGAATAGAAAGATTATCTTCCTACCCGACTTTCACCAAACAGTCAAGAAACGCACCCGATCCAGACGGCTCCTTAAAACGAATCAATCATGTGTGCTTTGCATGGAGTGTATGTATCAGATATATATATATACATGTATGTAGCTGATTTGTGTGAATGTATGTTGTGTTTTGCTTGTATGTATGTAGCTGATTGGCGTGTGTGTTGGCTGCTGTTCGTTACATATGTTGTAGCTGTATGTTACCTTCCTCTGATGTGTGAGAGATTAATGTTGGCGCACTGTTACTGAGAGTCATCATTATGACATCACTGCCTAGCAACACAATTCTAGCAGGGGGAGGGGAAGTTAATGTTGAAGCTGATTAATGTGTAAAAAGGGCCACATTTTGTGTCAACAATAAATGTATTTTGGACATATTAAGCCTTTTTTGTAACACTAATCAGGTTTTTATGGAACTTGGCAGCCTACACTGCAAAAATAACACAAAGAACATTAAAAATTACCTTGACAGGGATTTCTATCACTTAATGCGCAAAATAAGTCCAAACAACAATAAGTTTACTTTATAACAGTAACTCTACTGACTCTATCCTGAAGATTCCATGGATTTTTGTGTCTTAATATTTTAATAATTTAAACGCAGCTTAACACTAAAATCCAGTATATTTTATTGAAATATATACAGGCAGAGTCGGCCTTAGGTGTTCTGGCGCTCTCTGCGAACTACTCCTCTGGCGCCCCCCCTCACTACCCCCCCTCTGCCCCTTCAAACTACCCCCCTGCCCTTCAAACTACCCCGCCCCTTCAAACTACCCCGCTCTGCCCCTTTAAACTACCCCCCCTTCAAACTATACCCCCTGCCCCTTCAAACTATACCCCCCCTGCCCCTTCAAACTACCCCCCTCCCTCTCCTTACTTCTTCTTATCCTAACAAGAGGCAATCGGATTTCTCCTTGGATCAAGAAGCTCTAAAATATTAATATTATTCTATTTATATCCCTGTATATCGTGCCTTTCTAAGAAAATATCGAGGCCCCTTTTGAAGGTATCTAATGTATTGGATAACACCACCTCCCTTGGAAGTGAATTCCATAGCTTAATTGCCCTCACTGTGAAGAATCCCTTCCTTTGTCGTCTATGAAACCTGCGCTCTTCCAGTCTCAGAGGGTGACCTCTTGTTCTTTGTATATTTCTGTTAATGAACAGGTCACTGAAGAGCTCTTTATATTGGCCCTGCATATATTTATATAATGTTATCATATCCCCTCTGAGACGCCGTTTTTCCAGTGTATATAATTTTAACTTTTTTAGTCTCTCTTCATAACTAGTATCTCCCAATCCCCTTAATAATTTCGTAGCCCTCCTTTGCACTTTTTCTAATTCCATAATGTCCTTTTTAAGGACGGGTGCCCAGAATTGTACCGCATATTCAAGGTGAGGTCTTACCAATGACCTGCACAGAGGCAAGATGATATCCTCCTCCCTTGAATCAATACCTCTTTTTATGCATGCCAAAACCTTATCGGCCCTCGCAGCTGCTTGCTGGCATTGCGCACTGTTATCAAGTCTGTTGTCAACCGTTATTCCTAAATCCTTCTAATTGGTCGTTTCCCCCAAGGATATTCCATTTAAAGAATAGGTTGCATTTTTATTATTTTTACCATAATGCATAACTTTGCATTTCTCTATATTGAACCTCATCTGCCACTTGCACGCCCAGTCCCCAACTCTGTCTAGCTCTTCCTGCAATGAAGAAACATCAAGATTAGTCTGAATTACCCAGCCTAATTTTGTGTCATCAGCAAAAACTGTGACATGGCTCTTAATGCAGCTTTGGAGATCATTTATAAATAAATTAAAAAGAAGAGGACCAAGGACAGACCCCTGAGGCACTCCACTTAATACCTGCGTACAGGCTGAGAAACATCCATTCACAACAACCCTCACGATCTATCCACTCCCTCCCTACCCCCTTTCTCACGATCTACCCACTCCCTCCCTACCTCCCTTCTCACGATCTACCCACTCCCTCCCTACCCCCCGTTCTCACGATCTACCGACTCCCTCCCTACCCCCCTTCTCACGATCTACCCAAATCGAGCAAATGCTCTGAAAAATACCCCTCGTCTTATAATCAGACCTCAAATAGGTCTGACTATGAGACTAAGATCCAGATCCGTAGTGATGCAGGGGACCTGGATCCTCCTGGATTAGCGTAGAGCTCTACACGCTGCCCGCACTAAGCACCGGGGACTCAGAAGCACCGGTAAGTTTTTGGTTTTTTTTGGAGGGGGTGTTAAATGGGGCGCATAAGGAATTTCTGGAGGCAGAGTGCTCTGTGTAATGCCTTTTAACCCCCTTAATGCCACTCTGCCTCCAGAAATGCCTTTTAACCCTCTATACGCCACTCTGTCTCCTGAAATGCCTTATACCTCCCTATATGCCACTCTGCCCCATAATATGCCTTTTAACCCCTTAAATGCCAGAGTGGCATATAGGGGTATAAGGCAATTCTGGAGGGAGAGTGGCACATAGGGGGTCAAAAGGCATATCATGGGGAACAGTGGCATATAGAGGGTTAAAAGGCGTATCATGGGGAACAGTGGCATTTCTGGGGCAGAGTGGCAAGCCTGGGGCAGATGTGCATAACTGGGGGGCCAGGTTGAAAAAAAAGGAAATAAAAACAAAATATTTTTCTCAATCATAGCTTTTATTAACAAACAATTGTTCACATAGTTTACATGAATTAACATTTACTGGTAAAACTTTTTTCCTATAGGGTCGTCTTATATTCAGGCTTTTTCTTTTTTTCATAAGTTAATATTCAGATTTTGGGGGTCGTCTTATTATCAGGGTCGTCTTATAATCAAGCAAATACGGTAGTACTCGGTAAACTTGAAATGGTTTATTTCCCTCTAAAGAGTAAGGTGACCAGATTTTTAAAATAAAATCGGGAATTTTTTTTAAATTGGTATATGGTAAAAACACATTTTATAAGCATATTTTTTTTCAAACTATATATATATTTAGTATGTGTTTAGTATGTGTTTATTAGGTGATTGTATGATATATATGTTATTGAAAGAAGTAGTGAAAGAAAGGAAAGAAGTGAAAGAAGGGAATATAAGCTTAAAGCGCAGGTGAAGAAAGAACATTTGACTAGTCCTTACCCCCTGTTCCCCTGGGAAAGTTTTGGCAGCTGCCGATGATTTTTTGGCACTTACCTGAGAACAAGAAAATAATAAGAAGCCCCCAGATAAATGCCGAGGCCATGAGTAGCATGAAGATATCTCAAGCTGTTTCACTTCTTCATTTGCCCATTTGAATGTAAAGTGGAAGTTCAGCATATGCAAGAAAATTCATGAACAGCAATGGTTTCATGTGAACAACTACACCCTACAAACCCCCCCACCCCCGAGCTGTTGTAATCGGAAGCAAATGTGCCACCAGAGAGGCAATTGGTTTCCCGTAGTAAATCACAAGGGGTAATTCCTTGGTTCCTTAATTGTTAGAATTGTTGACATTAAACTTTGTTCTTCATTCTTAAGAAACTGATTAACCAAACTTTTCTCCTAAAAAAAGTAAGCTTTGTATAATGGTTATCTTAATTATCTGAGTAAAAAGACCATTTTGCTTATCTAACCATCAATCGCTTCCTGCTGCTCGCTCCCTCTCTCCAAAAGTGTGCCATCAGTGTCTATATTGACAACTCTCTTCCAACTTGGACGATGAACTGGCAACATGATATGGACACTGCTGGCCTCCATAGTGGAGGAGAGATTGAGTGGGAAGTGGAAGTGCTTGACAGTAAGGTAAGCAATATGTAAGCAAATCCAGGAGCCCACCTGTGAACTGTCACAAACGTCATTAACTTACAAATCGGCTAGTTCTCCCGCTTCACCACTAGACACCAAGTACTACAAACCATGGACTTTCCCACCAATGGAAGAAGGAAGTCCCAAGCAGTCTTCAAGGACTTACAGACTGACCAGCCTAGTTACACTGCTCTTCCATAACTACCAACAGCCCTGAATTTGCTTGGACATTCCCAACCGCCTGACTTATGCAGATTTAGCATCTACACGACTTGAATTGAGTGCTATGTATATATAAGCACATTCAATGCTCTTTATCCCCCTTCTTTTAGTAGGTAGATGCAAAGAAGAACTAGGTATGGACAATCACATTAATGGAGATCATTAGCAAGGGTAACATTGGATAAAGGAGTCCACATATGATCCTATAAAATGACCACATTTTTAATTGAATACAAAGCGATTGTTGTGAATATCAACATTGCGTTAGCAAGTTCCTCCCTAATTTGTTAAAATGTACAAATAGTATTGATTTTAAATAAAATAAGAATAGTTACTTGTGTATTTTTTTACATTTTACAACTCACATAAATTCTACGTAATTTTAATCTTCAAACTAAGTAAAGAGCTAACTGGTAATAGTGAAGGTCACACGTCAATGAAGTTGTTTGTGAGTCAAATCAAATAAATGCATGCGTGGGTAACTACTCAATGGATCCGTGTTACGTGTTAAAAGGTTCACTCTGGTTCTGTTAACCCACATGGGATTCACACCTACCACATGCACAAGGACACATCATGGAGGATAAAGACTTATCCACACAGTTGTCGAAGCTCCCATAAAAAGTAATGCTTTCTTCTGCCGGGTAACTTTGTCCTATGTTCCATGTCTTCAAGTTAAGAGGAGAAAATTGAAGTTTCTTGAAAGTCCCTCATGTATGTGAAGAACGTTTTACTTCTGTTTTTAAGTATATATCGTATATATTTTTTAATTTTTTACCCTTGTGTGTTATTTCACAATTGTTCACATCCTTTGAAGCAGAAGAGACTCCATGAATATATTACAACTGGATATGCTTAGTTACTTTACCATTATGACATATTTTGTTTTTAAAATGTTTGTAGACTTTTTTGGCATCATTCTTGTGTTTTTATGACTAAAATAAGTAGATCAGAGCTCCGAAGTGCTAAAATAAACTCCACCCATACCCTCAGTTTTGTCCAACTTACTATGATGGTCCATGAAGATGCTACCCACCCTTATTAAATATCAATTGCTATACTACTAATATCGATATGTATAGTATATAAAATATAGTATATAAAATATTGTACATGTTTTAATTATTTTATGATATGGAGTCTAAATACCGAATTGTTCATTTTAAAATCAGATACCCTTCTCCCAAGTGAATAGACAGGATGAGGTCCATAGGTTAAACCACATGAAAATATCACAAGAAGAATAATAAACAAGACAAATAGTACAATTTAAATTTAAGATGGTATCATTTATTAAAGAAAGTCACAAGGTAGTACCACTTAGCATAATGTGGAATTTGATATTGTTTACAAAATGCCTGGTCAAGTAAGTTAAGTAGGAGTCAAATGTACAGAAAGCACCCTCTGGACTCACTTAGAGTCATCCTCCAGCACTCAGGAGAGGAAAACCCCCTGTGGGGGAAACCTCTGGGGATCCATGGCTGAAAGGACTGCCCATCCCTCTGGGCAATAAGAGGTTAGTTAGTATTTCAACAGTAGTTTAAAGCACAATCGTACTGGCAGTAGAATGGACATGGTGAAGATGGCTCTGTGGATCTTAATATTATGCAATTGAAACTTAATAACTTGTTCAGGTAAGTTTGAAGAACATATGCTGGTCATGCACACTTCTAAAAGGAAAAGCAACAGAAAAAGTTAGTTACATTAACAGCTCTACATCAGCTACTGGCAAAAACAGGATACCTTCAGAATATACAACTATAGAGAGACATACCCCTCACCATTTTAGTGTTTGTGGGTATGATGTATTGGTGTAGTCACCACTGCCGTCCCAACAAGCACTCACCGGGGAAGCGGGTTTGGATTTAATGAACCCAAGCCTTTACAACATAAGATGAGGGCCTTCCTCACCAGATTCTACCTGCACCTCTCCCCAGAGAGGATGTGCTGTAAGGTCTCTTGCTCACCATTAAAGTGACTTGTTGTTTCCTCATCCTTAAGTGACTGTTGTCTCTGACTGTCCTGCGGTCCTTAGGGTGTATGTTACTGAGCACTATTGCCAGGCACCACTCTCCATGAAATCCACAATATAGGTATCTGTGTGTAGGTGTTTGTGTCAGTGGTTTGCGTTAGTGTGAGTGTCTGTGTATGTTAGCGTGTCTAGTTGTATTAGTTTTTAGTATCTGTGTGAGTAAGTGTAACTCCCCGTTCCGCAATCAGTCTCTGGATCTGCCTAATGTCACGTCTGCTCTCATGACAAGCACTCACCAGGAAAGCTCTTTTGCATTTTACAAAATCAAGCCTTTACAGACAATGAAGGAGGAGCTACCTCCTTTCCGGATTCTATCTGCACCTCTCCACCTGTCCGTGTCTCTTCAGGCTATCTGTGATTCTTTCATGTAAAGTCTCCCATCCTTGAAGTGACTTGTTGTCTCTGACTGTCCTGCGGTCCTAAGGGTGCATAGTACTGAGCGCTATTACCAGGTACCACACAGTAATCCATCTGTCTGGAAACTTACTGTGTATCAGGTTCCTGCAACGCTGGTCCTCCAAGTGTTACACTATAGATATTTGTGTCTAGGTGTTTGTGTTAGTGGCTTGGTCTGTGTTAGTGTTAGTGTTTGTGTGTGTTAGGTAACTGCCCCTTTCTGCAATCAGTCTCTGGGTGGACCATTTTTCCCGTTTGCCGTCGCCAACAAACATTCTTCGGGGAAGCTCTTTTGCATTTTATGATCTCAAGCCTTTACAGACAACGTAAGAGGAGATCCCTCCTTATCGGATTCTATCTGCTCCTCTCCGTGTCTCTTCAGGCTACCTGTGATTCTTTCATGTAAGGTATCTGGCCTCATCCTTTAAGTGACTTGTCGTGTTTGACTGTACTGCTGTCCTAAGGGTGTTTGTGTGTGTTAGTGTGAGTGTTTGTATGTGTTAGTGTAACTGCCCCTTCCACGATCAGTCTCTGGATGTGTCACTTGTCCCATCTGTCGTCGCCGACAAGCACTCACCAGAGAAGCTTTTTGTATTTTACAAAATCAAGCCTT
>VKOC01047220.1:0-14475 GCA_009364415.1 Spea multiplicata
CGTCAATGAAGTTGTTTGTGAGTCAAATCAAATAAATGCATGCGTGGGTAACTACTCAATGGATCCGTGTTACGTGTTAAAAGGTTCACTCTGGTTCTGTTAACCCACATGGGATTCACACCTACCACATGCACAAGGACACATCATGGAGGATAAAGACTTATCCACACAGTTGTCGAAGCTCCCATAAAAAGTAATGCTTTCTTCTGCCGGGTAACTTTGTCCTATGTTCCATGTCTTCAAGTTAAGAGGAGAAAATTGAAGTTTCTTGAAAGTCCCTCATGTATGTGAAGAACGTTTTACTTCTGTTTTTAAGTATATATCGTATATATTTTTTAATTTTTTACCCTTGTGTGTTATTTCACAATTGTTCACATCCTTTGAAGCAGAAGAGACTCCATGAATATATTACAACTGGATATGCTTAGTTACTTTACCATTATGACATATTTTGTTTTTAAAATGTTTGTAGACTTTTTTGGCATCATTCTTGTGTTTTTATGACTAAAATAAGTAGATCAGAGCTCCGAAGTGCTAAAATAAACTCCACCCATACCCTCAGTTTTGTCCAACTTACTATGATGGTCCATGAAGATGCTACCCACCCTTATTAAATATCAATTGCTATACTACTAATATCGATATGTATAGTATATAAAATATAGTATATAAAATATTGTACATGTTTTAATTATTTTATGATATGGAGTCTAAATACCGAATTGTTCATTTTAAAATCAGATACCCTTCTCCCAAGTGAATAGACAGGATGAGGTCCATAGGTTAAACCACATGAAAATATCACAAGAAGAATAATAAACAAGACAAATAGTACAATTTAAATTTAAGATGGTATCATTTATTAAAGAAAGTTACAAGGTAGTACCACTTAGCATAATGTGGAATTTGATATTGTTTACAAAATGCCTGGTCAAGTAAGTTAAGTAGGAGTCAAATGTACAGAAAGCACCCTCTGGACTCACTTAGAGTCATCCTCCAGCACTCAGGAGAGGAAAACCCCCTGTGGGGGAAACCTCTGGGGATCCATGGCTGAAAGGACTGCCCATCCCTCTGGGCAATAAGAGGTTAGTTAGTATTTCAACAGTAGTTTAAAGCACAATCGTACTGGCAGTAGAATGGACATGGTGAAGATGGCTCTGTGGATCTTAATATTATGCAATTGAAACTTAATAACTTGTTCAGGTAAGTTTGAAGAACATATGCTGGTCATACACACTTCTAAAAGGAAAAGCAACAGAAAAAGTTAGTTACATTAACAGCTCTACATCAGCTACTGGCAAAAACAGGATACCTTCAGAATATACAACTATAGAGAGACATACCCCTCACCATTTTAGTGTTTGTGGGTATGATGTATTGGTGTAGTCACCACTGCCGTCCCAACAAGCACTCACCGGGGAAGCGGGTTTGGATTTAATGAACCCAAGCCTTTACAACATAAGATGAGGGCCTTCCTCACCAGATTCTACCTGCACCTCTCCCCAGAGAGGATGTGCTGTAAGGTCTCTTGCTCACCATTAAAGTGACTTGTTGTTTCCTCATCCTTAAGTGACTGTTGTCTCTGACTGTCCTGCGGTCCTTAGGGTGTATGTTACTGAGCACTATTGCCAGGCACCACTCTCCATGAAATCCACAATATAGGTATCTGTGTGTAGGTGTTTGTGTCAGTGGTTTGCGTTAGTGTGAGTGTCTGTGTATGTTAGCGTGTCTAGTTGTATTAGTTTTTAGTATCTGTGTGAGTAAGTGTAACTGCCCGTTCCGCAATCAGTCTCTGGATCTGCCTAATGTCACGTCTGCTCTCATGACAAGCACTCACCAGGAAAGCTCTTTTGCATTTTACAAAATCAAGCCTTTACAGACAATGTAGGAGGAGCTACCTCCTTTCCGGATTCTATCTGCACCTCTCCACCTGTCCGTGTCTCTTCAGGCTATCTGTGATTCTTTCATGTAAAGTCTCCCATCCTTGAAGTGACTTGTTGTCTCTGACTGTCCTGCGGTCCTAAGGGTGCATAGTACTGAGCGCTATTACCAGGTACCACACAGTAATCCATCTGTCTGGAAACTTACTGTGTATCAGGTTCCTGCAACGCTGGTCCTCCAAGTGTTACACTATAGATATTTGTGTCTAGGTGTTTGTGTTAGTGGCTTGGTCTGTGTTAGTGTTTGTGTGTGTTAGGTAACTGCCCCTTTCTGCAATCAGTCTCTGGGTGGACCATTTTTCCCGTTTGCCGTCGCCGACAAACATTCTTCGGGGAAGCTCTTTTGCATTTTATGATCTCAAGCCTTTACAGACAACGTAAGAGGAGCTCCCTCCTTATCGGATTCTATCTGCACCTCTCCCTGTCTCTTCAGGCTACCTGTGATTCTTTCATGTAAGGTATCTGGCCTCATCCTTTAAGTGACTTGTCGTGCTTGACTGTACTGCTGTCCTAAGGGTGTTTGTGTGTGTTAGTGTGAGCGTTTGAATGTGTTAGTGTAACTGCCCCTTCCACGATCAGTCTCTGGATGTGCCACTTGTCCCATCTGTCGTGGCCGACAAGCACTCGCCAGAGAAGCTTTTTGCATTTTACAAAATCAAGCCTTTACAGACAACGTAAGAGGCGCACCATCCTTATCGGATTCTATCTGCACCTCTCCATGCCTCTTCAGGCTCTCTGTGATTCTTTCATTTAAGGTCTCTGGCCTCATCCTTAAAGCGACTTGTTGTCTCTGACTGTCCTGCGGTCCTAAGGGTGCATAGTACTGGGCGCTATTACCAGGTACCACACAGCTCGTAATCCACCTCCCAGGAAACTTACTGTGTATCAGGTTCCTGCAACGCTGGTCCTCCAAGTGTTACACTATAGGTATTTGTGTCAAGGTGTTTGTGTGAGTGGTTTGATCTGTGTTAGTGTGAGTGTTTGTGTGTGTTAGTGTATCAGTAACTTTCCACGATCAGTCTCTGGCTGTACCACCTGTCCCTTTTGCCGTCCCCGAAAAAACATTCTTCGGGGAAGCTCTTTTGCATTTTACCAGCTCAAGCCATTACAGACAACGCCCCTCCTTATCGCATTCTATCTGCACCTCTCCACATGTCCGTGTCTCTTCAGGCTCTCTGTGATTCTTTCATGTAAGGTCTCTGGGCTCATCCTTGAGGTGACTTGTTGTCTCTGACTGTCCTGCGGTCCTAAGGGCGCATAGTACTGAGCGATATTGGCAGGTACCATACCGCTTGAAATCCATGTCTGGAAACTTACTGTCTATCAGGTTCCTGCAACGCTGGTCCTCCAAGTTTTAAACTATAGGTATTTGTGTCTAGGTGTTTTTGTTGGTGGCTTGGTCTGTGTTAGTGTTAGTGTTTGTGTGTGTTAGTGTAACTGCCCCTTCCGCGATCAGTCTCTGGATGTGCCATTTGTCCCGTGTGCCATCGCCGACAAACATTCTCCGGAGAAGCTCTTTTGCATTTTGCAAAATCAAGCCTTTACAGACAACGTAAGAGGAGCACCTTCCTTACCGGATTCTATCTGCACCTCTCCACCTGTCCGTGTCTCTTCAGGCTATCTGTGATTCTTTCACGTAAGGTCTCTGGTCTCATCCTTAAAGTGACTTGTTGTCTCTAACTGTCCTGCGGTCCTAAGGGTGCATAGTGTTACCTTTCGCCGGCGGGTCTGTCCAGGGAGCTCCTCTGCTGCCGTCCTCGGTGCTATGGAGGTGCACACACGTGCACGCTGTCATGGCGGCCAGGAATCCTTACCCAGCAACTGCTTACGTCACGCTAGGGGGCGGGTCCTCCCGCTTTTTATCTGATTGGCTGATTATTGCCTGCAGCTGTTTGGCACCAAATTTAAACCCACTGCTCACTCTAATCTGAGCCCTTGTGTGGTACAAACGTTATCACTGTCTCAGTGTGCTATATTCTGATTTACTGGTTTCCTGACTCCTGCTTTGTTCCTGACTACTCTTTGATCGCCGCCTGGATTGACTTTGGATTGCTTTTTGGACTTTGCCTGTTTGCTGCCTGCCTCGACCTTGGACTGTGACCTGTTTATGCTATTGGAACTTTCCTGCTGTTGTCCCACTATTCCTCCTGCTACTACCCGTCCTGATATCCTACCATTCTGCAAACGGGACCCGTCTCTCGTCGAATTGTTACAGTACACAAGGGCCATTTAATGGATCCCGCAGAAATGGATCAGCTGTTCCGGTCACAGGAGGCAAGAATGCAAGGACTGGATCATCGTATGGATCAATTGGCGCAAGCCCTGCAAACTCTCCTCACACGCACTGATCCACTGGCAAGTACTGCTACTCCTCCTGTTAACCCACTAGTCACCACACCGCCCGCTGCGGCTATACCATTGCGCCTACCACCTCCACCTCGTTACGGAGGGGATCCCAACACCTGTAGAGGTTTTCTCAATCAGTGTGCGATCCAGTTTGAGCTAATGCCTTCTATGTTTCCATCTGACCGAGCCCGCGTCGGCTATATTATTTCACTCCTGACAGACCGAGCCCTAGCCTGGGCTTCGCCTCTTTGGCAAAAGGAGTCGCCTTTAATCAATGACTACCGTGACTTTGTGGCTACCATGCAAAGAATCTTCGATTTGCCAGGTCGTGAGGCCACAGCTTCTGCATCGCTCATGTCTCTCCAACAAGGCTCCCGTTCCTTAACAGACTACGCCATAGAATTCAGAACGGTAGCCGCTGAACTGGGTTGGAACAATGAAGCCCTAGTTGCTGCACTCATGCATGGCCTATCTGAGAAGTTAAAAGATGAATTAGCAGCCAGAGATGTGCCTGAGGACCTGGAGGATCTAATAACATTTGTATCCCGCATAGATCTCCGCCTCAGAGAGCGACAATCACAAAAGGAGAAACAAAGGAAACCTCTTATACGGCTAGCTCCCCGTTTCTCCAATTCCACACCCCAGAGACTAGACCCGGAGGAACCTATGCAATTGGGTGCTACCTCCTTAACTGAGCAAGAAAAGACTCATCGTCGCACTGAAGGCCTCTGTCTGTACTGCGGAGGTAGGGGACATTTCGCTAGATATTGCCCGAACAAGCCGGGAAATGCCCGCACCTAGGTAGGATCAGGGGACCTACTCTGGGTGTTCTTTGTATCTCCCCTGAGCACCAGATGAAACACATGACGGTTCCAGCCTCATTATCTTGGGAAAACACCAGGGTAAACGTCGAGGTACTCATCGATTCCGGTGCTGCCGGTAATTTCATCGACTCCACGTTTGTTACCCGATATAATATACCGCAGGTCAAGAGACATACACCACTGACATTGGAGGCAATTGATGGTAGACCTCTAAGCCCTTCCACTGTTACCCATGAGACAGAGGCCATCTTCTTTCATGTAGGAGCACTGCATCAAGAGGTTATGAACTTCAATGTGATTACATCTCCTTCCTGTCCTGTGGTGATTGGATTTCCTTGGCTCCAGAAACACAATCCAACGATAGACTGGAGAACTGCTCAAATCGTGTCTTGGGGTGAGGACTGTCAAAAACGCTGTCTTTGTAAAATCTCACCCGTACACAGTGTCACTATCTCTCCTCTTTCCACCAGAATTCCGAAACCGTATCAAGCATTTGCGGATGTTTTCAGTAAGAAGGAAGCGGATCGCCTACCACCCCATCGTCCCTATGACTGCCCAATCGATTTGTTACCTGGAACCACACCTCCTAGGGGCAGGGTATATCCTCTTTCGAAACCAGAGAACGAGGCTATGGAAGCCTACATCAAGGAGAATTTGGAGAAAGGCTTCATCAGAAGGTCCACTTCCCCGGCAGGAGCGGGATTCTTCTTTGTGAAAAAGAAAGAGGGGGATTTAAGACCATGTATTGATTACCGTGGTTTGAACCAGATAACAATAAAAAACAAATATCCCATACCTCTGATTCCTGAATTATTTGACCGTTTAAAGGGTGCTACTATCTTCACAAAACTTGATCTCAGAGGGGCCTACAACCTTGTACGGATACGTGAAGGACATGAATGGAAGACCGCCTTCAATACCAGGTCAGGTCACTATGAATACCTGGTCATGCCATTCGGGCTCTGCAATGCCCCAGCAGTGTTCCAAGACTTTATTAATGATTGCCTCAGAGACTATCTCTCCCAATTTGTTTTAGTATATCTTGACGACATCCTAATATATTCACCAGATCTCCAGACGCATCGCCGGCACACTACCCTTGTTCTTCAAAGATTAAGGGAGAACGGACTCTATGCTAAACTTGAAAAGTGTCAGTTTGAGGTTTCCAAAGTTGCTTTTCTTGGTTACATCATCAGTTCGTCCGGTTTTGAAATGGATCCTACCAAATTGAATGCCATCCTTCACTGGCCTAAACCAGAAGGCTTAAAACCTCTTCAGCGATTCTTGGGCTTTGCGAATTATTATAGGCGTTTTATCCGGAATTTCTCACGGGTCGCAGCTCCTCTCACAGCCCTTACTAAGAAGGGGGCCGACGTACACAACTGGCCTAAAGAAGCATACCAAGCTTTTCAGAAGCTCAAAAAGGCATTTACCTCTGCTCCGGTCCTGGTTCACCCTGACCCGTCTCTTCCATTCACCCTTGAGGTCGATGCCTCAGAGAGCGGAGCGGGAGCTGTACTATCCCAGAGGAAATCTTACTCTAGTCCGCTACACCCATGTGGCTTCTTCTCTAAGAAATTCAGTTCATCTGAAAGGAATTATGATGTGGGAAACCGGGAACTCCTAGCCATCATACTTGCCTTGGAGGAGTGGAGACACCTCTTGGAAGGCACCACCATCCCGATAACCATCATTACAGATCACAAGAATCTATCCTATCTGAGCACAGCTAAACGCTTAAATCCACGACAGGCCCGGTGGGCACTCTTTTTGTCACGCTTTCAATACATCATTACTTACAGACCCGCCTCCAAGAATACCAAATGCTGATGCTTTATCCCGTCAACACGCTACTATCATGAAAGAGGAAGAGATCGAAAAAGAACCCATTATTCCAAGGAACAGGATACTGGCCATGGTTAAAACAACACTTGAGTCTCCTCTGATAACCAGACTCAAGGCTATGCAACACCATCTTCCTACCAACCTACCACAGGGAAAATTGTTTGTGCCCATGCGGGAAAGAATCCCTCTCATGTCTATCCATCATAATACTTTACCTACTGGACATCCAGGTGTTTCTCGAACCATTTCCTTGATCAAAAGATCATACTGGTGGCCTACGATGAATAAGGACATCAAGGAATATGTGTTAGCCTGCCAAGCCTGCGCCAGGGTGAAGACACCACGCTCACTACCTTCTGGTCTGTTACAACCACTTCCTCTACCCGAACAACCTTGGACCCATCTATCGATGGATTTTATTGTGGACTTGCCGCCTTCCAATAGATATACTACTATTCTGGTTGTGGTCGATAGATACTCGAAAATGGCTCATTTCGTTCCACTTCTTGCTTTACCTACAGCGGCAACACTTTCTTCTATCTTCATAAGAGAGATCTTCCGATTGCATGGACTACCTAAAGAAATTGTCTCAGACAGAGGGAGCCAATTCGTGTCAAGATTCTGGAGAACATTCTGCTCTGAGATGGGAATCAAGTTATCGTTTTCGTCTGCCTACCATCCCCAATCCAATGGGGCAGCAGAGAGGACCAACCAATCACTGGAACAGTACCTATGCCTTTTTATTTCAGACCATCAGGACAATTGGTCCGATCTTCTTCCCTGGGCCGAATTTGCCTTCAACAATGCTACTCATGAGTCCACTAAAACATCTCCGTTCTTCTGTTGTTCCGGTGTACATCCACGTTTCCTACCTGACTCCTTCCAAATGAGTAACATTCCTACTCTGGATGACAGATTAGCAGATTTAAGAAGGACCTGGAATACAGTTCGGAAATCGCTACAGCGGGCTACCGAGAAACAAAAGAAACACGCAGACAAAAGAAGAGGTGGAACACCCTCATATCTCCCGGGTGACCGTGTATGGCTATCCACTAAGAACATTAGGTTGCGTGTCCCTTCATCCAAACTTGCCCCTAGATACATCGGCCCTTACAAGATCCTCAGACGCATCAACCCAGTGGCTTACGAGTTGCAACTGCCTCCAACCCTTAGGATACCCCGGGTATTTCATGTGTCCCTCCTGAAACCCCTTCACTGTAACCGGTACACCACTCTGGATCCTGTTCCGGATAAGGTCCAGGTTGATGGTCACGAAGAGTATGAGGTGCGTTCTATACTGGACTCCCGTTTCCACAGGGGCTCTTTACAGTATTTGGTCCATTGGAAGGGTTATGGACCCGAAGAACGTTCCTGGGTGTCGGCCAAGGATCTTCATGCCCCACATCTGGTGAAAGGCTACCATCGCCGCTTTCCTTCCCGTCCTGGTTGTGCCCGTCCGGAGTCCGGCCCTTGCGGAGGGGGTTCTGTTACCTTTCGCCGGCGGGTCTGTCCAGGGAGCTCCTCTGCTGCCGTCCTCGGTGCTATTGAGGTGCACACACGTGCACGCTGTCATGGCGGCCAGGAATCCTTACCCAGCAACTGCGTACGTCACGCTAGGGGGCGGGTCCTCCCGCTTTTTATCTGATTGGCTGATTATTGCCTGCAGCTGTTTGGCACCAAATTTAAACCCACTGCTCACTCTAATCTGAGCCCTTGTGTGGTACAAACGTTATCACTGTCTCAGTGTGCTATATTCTGATTTACTGGTTTCCTGACTCCTGCTTTGTTCCTGACTACTCTTTGATCGCCGTCTGGATTGACTTTGGATTGCTTTTTGGACTTTGCCTGTTTGCTGCCTGCCTTGACCTTGGACTGTGACCTGTTTATGCTATTGGAACTTTCCTGCTGTTGTCCCACTATTCCTCCTGCTACTACCCGTCCTGATATCCTACCATTCTGCAAACGGGACCCGTCTCTCGTCGAATTGTTACACATAGTACTGAGCGCTATTACCAGGTACCACACAGCTCAAAATCCATCTGGAAACTAACTCTCTATGGGGCACCTCCAACGCTGGTCCTCCAAGTGTTACACTATACGTATTTGTGTCCTGGTGTTTGTTTGTGTCTTGGCTTTGGTCTGTGAGTGCTTGTGTGTGTTAGTGTAACTGCCCTTTCCGCGATCAGTGACTTGTTTTCTCTCACTGTCCTGCGGTCCTAAGGGTGCATAGTACTGAGCGCTATTAGCAGATAACACGTCAGAGAAAATTCCCCTGTTGTGAATTTTACTCTCTCAAAGTTTCCTGCAACGCTGGTCCTCCAAGTGTTACACTATAAAGTATTTGAGTTTAGGTGTCTGTGTTAGTGTGAGTGTCTGGCTACGTTTGTGTGTGCCTGGTTGTATTAGTCTGAGGATTTGTTTGTGTTTATCTTCCCCTTCTGTGATCAGTCTCTTCATTGCTTTATATGTCAAAACTGTTCTAGGCAAAAACATAAGTTTATAATTGTAATGTTGCCAAATCTTTCCTAAAGATAGACCCCTCCATGTGCATGGGCAGAAAGCACAAAATGTTAGACCATGGAGGAGGTGATCTGTTGCAACTCGCTACCTAAACTGAAATCAATACCTAAAATGAAAAAATTGGTGGCATACAATGCAAACAATTTTCATCACATAATATTTTTTAAACTCTATGCATATTTTTGCTAGATGTAGAAAAACGTATCCAAATATAAATGAAAAGCCTTCAATTAACGCTTTTATTCTCTAAACTTTCCAACAAATTTTTAGCTCTTTCTTTGAAGAAAACTAACAATTAATAAGAAAGCTGAATAATGTGAGAAAAAGGCCAAATTTTATTTCTAAAGTTCTGAGACAATAAGTGGAATTTTGGCCACATTAAGCCTTTGTCTGGACATTAACCAGCTTTTTTGGAATTTCCAGAGTAGCAAAAGTAAAAAAAAGAACATTAGCAAATATCTTGACAGCGCTGACTTTCATGGTTTTTTGTGGCTTACTATTTCAATCATTTAAATGCAGCTGAACACTAAAATGCAATATATTTCATTCTAATATAAATTGTGCCCGTGGGCTTCCCAATGCAGGCCACCAACTGCCAGGAAAACACAAAGCTTTTCACTTCAATCATTCTCCTTACTTTCAAAAGTATCTAATGTGTGAAAAAGCTTAGTGTCCAAATATTATCAGATTCTTACTGTTTTCCCAAATCTATCCTGGAGATCTGGTGGCCTACACTTCAAAAAAAGGGGCAAGATTTGTGGCCCCACCACAACTGGAAGAAATAGTACGATCACTGTTATATCTACACAGGTTAAATGTCTGAACGATAAGTCTGGGTATTTCCTTCAGCTTCTTTCTTTCCTTTATCAAAATGTATTCTTTATAATTTAAACATCCAAAATAAGGCATTATATTTATTTCAATACAGCATCAAATGAAATGCCGAGTTGTCTGTGGGTGCATTACATGATGGAAAGAAAGTATCGTTGAATAAATACCACTGGTCATGAAAGGGTTAAGCAAAAGCTAGGATTTTCAATATTATGTCTTTTTTTGTCCCAATGGAAGATTAGAAGTTAAATGACAAACTTTCAGCGGATTTTATCTAAAGTCTTGGATTTTGTCCTATGGTGGCTACCAAGAATTAAGAAATGAAGGTTTTGCGATTGGAGGTTGCTTCGTATGCAAAATTATGAGTAAATCCTTTAGCATTTTTCACAATAAATGTGTTTAAAAGTCAATGATATATACATAAAATGGAAACATAGAGCAAGGGGGAGAAACTATAAAAACAGAAAGAAGGGAAGTCAGAAAAAGCATTAAGGAGAGATAGTTTGAAATTAATAATAGAGAATTAAAAGATGATCTCCTACCAGACTTTCACCAAAAGTCAAGAAACGCACCCGATCCAGACGGCTCCATAAAATGAATCAATAGTGTGTGCTTTGCATGGAGTGTATGTATCAGATATATATATATATATATATATATACATGTATGTTGCTGATTGGCGTGTGTGTTTGCTGCTGATATATATATGCTGTAGCTGTATGTTATGTTCCTGTGAAGTGTGAGAGAAAGACTAATGTAAGCTCACTGATGTTGAGAGTCTGCATTATGACATCACCTGGCAGTCACCGTTATGACATCACTGCCTAGCATCATAATTCTAGCAGGGAGGGGAAGCTAATGTGAAAGCGGAATAATGTGTAAAAAGGGCTACATTTTGTATACAATGTTTTACATAAAGTTCTGATAGAATAAATGTATACTTTGTTACATTAAGCCTCACAGGACCTTCACAAAAATGTCCATGGCTTTTAGTAAAACACAAAGCTTTTCTCTTCAATAATTATCCTCGCTTTCAAAAATATCTAATGCAGTATTTTATCAAAATGTATCTTTTTATCATTTATACATTCTAAATAATATATTATATACATTTAAATACATCATCAAGGGATTTGCCTAATTGTCTGTGGGGTGCATTAAATGATGAAAAGAAAGTATCGTTGAACAAATACCCTTGGTCATGAAGCGGTTAAGCAGAAGCAAGTATTTTCTATGCAAGACTATAAATTAAATGACAAAGTTTCAGCGGATTTCATCTAAAGTCTTGGATTTCGTCATATGGTGGCTACCAAAAAAGGAAATTAGGTTTTTGGGATTAGGGGCTGGTTAATACACAAAATTATGAGCTAATTGCCTTCATTTGGGACAAATCCTGACACATTAAAAATAACTTTTCACAATAAAAGTCGATGATATATACATAAAACGGAAACATAACAATACGAAGCAAGGGAAAAACCACTAAAAACAGAAAGCAGGGAAGGCAGAAAAAGCATCAAATAGATATACAGTTTGAAATAAACAATAGAGAATAGAAAGATTATCTTCCTACCCGACTTTCACCAAACAGTCAAGAAACGCACCCGATCCAGACGGCTCCTTAAAACGAATCAATCATGTGTGCTTTGCATGGAGTGTATGTATCAGATATATATATATACATGTATGTAGCTGATTTGTGTGAATGTATGTTGTGTTTTGCTTGTATGTATGTAGCTGATTGGCGTGTGTGTTGGCTGCTGTTCGTTACATATGTTGTAGCTGTATGTTATCTTCCTCTGATGTGTGAGAGATTAATGTTGGCGCACTGTTACTGAGAGTCATCATTATGACATCACTGCCTAGCAACACAATTCTAGCAGTGGGAGGGGAAGTTAATGTTGAAGCTGATTAATGTGTAAAAAGGGCCACATTTTGTGTCAACAATAAATGTATTTTGGACATATTAAGCCTTTTTTGTAACACTAATCAGGTTTTTATGGAACTTGGCAGCCTACACTGCAAAAATAACACAAAGAACATTAAAAATTACCTTGACAGGGATTTCTATCACTTAATGCGCAAAATAAGTCCAAACAACAATAAGTTTACTTTATAACAGTAACTCTACTGACTCTATCCTGAAGATTCCATGGATTTTTGTGTCTTAATATTTTAATAATTTAAACGCAGCTTAACACTAAAATCCAGTATATTTTATTGAAATATATACAGGCAGAGTCGGCCTTAGGTGTTCTGGCGCTCTCTGCGAACTACTCCTCTGGCGCCCCCCCACTAACCCCCCTCTGCCCCTTCAAACTACCCCCCTGCCCTTCAAACTAAACCCCGCCCCTCAAACTACCCGCCCGCTCTGCCCTTTAAAAACTACACCCCCCTGCCCCTTCAAACCTATACCCCCCTGCCCTTCAAATATACCCCCCCCCTGCCCTTCAAACTACCCCCCTCCCTCTTCCTTCTTCTTTCTTCCTAACAAGAGGCAATCGGATTTCTCCTTGGATCAAGAAGCTATAAAATATTAATATTATTCTATTTGTATCCCTGTATATCGTGCCTTTCTAAGAAAATATCGAGGCCCCTTTTGAAGGTATCTAATGTATTGGATAACACCACCTCCCTTGGAAGTGAATTCCATAGCTTAATTGCCCTCACTGTGAAGAATCCCTTCCTTTGTCGTCTATGAAACCTGCGCTCTTCCAGTCTCAGAGGGTGACCTCTTGTTCTTTGTATATTTCTGTTAATGAACAGGTCACTGAAGAGCTCTTTATATTGGCCCTGCATATATTTATATAATGTTATCATATCCCCTCTGAGACGCCATTTTTCCAGTGTATATAATTTTAAATTTTTTAGTCTCTCTTCATAACTAGTATCTCCCAATCCCCTTATTAATTTCGTAGCCCTCCTTTGCACTTTTTCTAATTCCATAATGTCCTTATTAAGGACGGGTGCCCAGAATTGCACCGCATATTCAAGGTGAGGTCTTACCAATGACCTGCACAGAGGCAAGATGATATCCTCCTCCCTTGAATCAATACCTCTTTTTATGCATGCCAAAACCTTATCGGCCCTCGCAGCTGCTTGCTGGCATTGCGCACTGTTATCAAGTCTGTTGTCAACCGTTATTCCTAAATCCTTCTAATTGGTCGTTTCCCCCAAGGATATTCCATTTAAAGAATAGGTTGCATTTTTATTATTTTTACCATAATGCATAACTTTGCATTTCTCTATATTGAACCTCATCTGCCACTTGCACGCCCAGTCCCCAACTCTGTCTAGATCTTCCTGCAATGAAGAAACATCAAGATTAGTCTGAATTACCCAGCCTAATTTTGTGTCATCAGCAGAAACTGTGACATGGCTCTTAATGCAGCTTTGGAGATCATTTATAAATAAATTAAAAAGAAGAGGACCAAGGACAGACCCCTGAGGCACTCCACTTAATACCTGCGTACAGGCTGAGAAACATCCATTCACAACAACCCTCACGATCTATCCACTCCCTCCCTACCCCCTTTCTCACGATCTACCCACTCCCTCCCTACCTCCCTTCTCACGATCTACCACTCCCTCCTAACCGCCGCCGTTCTCACGATCTACCGACTCCCTCCCTACCCCCCTTCTCACGATCTACCCAAATCGAGCAAATGCTCTGAAAAATACCCCTCGTCTTATAATCAGACCTCAAATAGGTCTGACTATGAGACTAAGATCCAGATCCGTAGTGATGCAGGGGACCTGGATCCTCCTGGATTAGCGTAGAGCTCTACACGCTGCCCGCACTAAGCACCGGGGACTCAGAAGCACCGGTAAGTTTTTGGGTTTTTTTGGAGGGGGTGTTAAATGGGGCGCATAAGGAATTTCTGGAGGCAGAGTGCTCTGTGAAATGCCTTTTAACCCCCTTAATGCCACTCTGCCTCCAGAAATGCCTTTTAACCCTCTATACGCCACTCTGTCTCCTGAAATGCCTTATACCTCCCTATATGCCACTCTGCCCCATAATATGCCTTTTAACCCCTTAAATGCCAGAGTGGCATATAGGGGTATAAGGCAATTCTGGAGGGAGAGTGGCACATAGGGGGTCAAAAGGCATATCATGGGGAACAGTGGCATATAGAGGGTTAAAAGGCGTATCATGGGGAACAGTGGCA
>VKOC01047221.1:0-15213 GCA_009364415.1 Spea multiplicata
AAAAAAAAAAAAAAAAAAAGGAGAGAGAGAGAAAAAAGAAGAAAGGAGAGGGAAGGACAAAGGGAGAAACACCAGGGAAATACGCCAAAAACATGTAATGATATACGAACGCATAACAGCATATGCATAAAAACGTACAAAATAAGGCACATATGAGATAGAAGATCACATTGTGGACACAAGGTCCATGGAAACTACAGCCCTGAACCCTGACTAAACATCCCACCAGGAACTTCCCGGGGGAAGAGCCATCAGGCTGTAACTCGACCAGCAACGGTCGCACGGGGGTGGAAGACAGCACTACCATCAAGGTGGATACTCCGCCCTAGCGGTAGACATTTACCCATAGATACAAAAACAGAAACTATTCAACAAATAAGGTACATGTGTAAACAGCCCGCTGCCCGGGCACAGGATGTGGACAGGACGTGCGTATGTGTAAAAAAAAAAATTAAAATAATTTTAAATAAATAAATAAATAAAAATTAAAAAAGAAAAATAAAAGAAGAAGAAGGCCAGGTGTGTGGTGTACATGAGCCCCCCAGTGGGCTAGGTGGAAAATGCCATGGGAGAGGCTCAGGAGAGCAGATGAGGCCCAGGCGGCAAACTTCGCCGTATACAGGAGCCCCGCGGTGGATAGAGTGGGGGAGCCGTGTGTGCGAGAACGGAGAGAGAGGGGCAAATAAGAAAAACAACTAAATAAATAAACAATGACACCCCCACCGTGCTACAGGCTGCCGGAAAAGAGGTCGCTTGGGCAGTGTGTGTGTACCATGAGGAAGGGGCATGTAGACTGCCCGCGTAGCAGCCCAGGCCCAGCAGAGGCGGCCCGGCATGAGAGGACGTCCCCCAGCTGACAGGGCTCGGAAGTGTGGTGTACATGATCCCCCCAGTGAACGAGATGGGAAATGCCATGGGATGGGCAGAGAAGGCTCAGGAGAGCAAACGGGGCCCAGGCGGCAGACAGCGCCGTGTATAGGGGCCCCGCGGTGGACAGAGTGGGGGAGCCGTGTGTGTGAGAACGGATAGAGAGGGGCAAAGAAGAAAAACAAATAAATAAATAAATAATGACACCCCCATCGTGCAAGAGGCTGTCGGAAAAGAGGGCACTTGTGTAGTGTGTGTGCAATGAGGAAAGGGCATGTAGACTGCCCGCTGAGCAGTTCAGGCCCACCAGAGACGGCCCGGCCCGAGATGACGTCCCCCGGCTGACAGGGCTCGGAAGTGGGGAGAGAAAAAAAAAAAAATTAAACAAAACAAAAATAAAAATAGTGATATACCACATCCACCGTAAATCTCGCATTACGGGTACCAGAGGCACAGCCTAACGGGCAACAGGCAGGGTAAAAACAGGCAAAATAAATCAGAACCAGAGAAATAAAGAGTCTATGAGACGAGATATCTCACGGTGGCATCGAATGAAGAGAGTCCTCACGGAGGGATACCCGCTGGAACCTCCTGCCAATCTCCCGGGTCGGGGACATCAGGGCTCCGTCTGCTGCGTTTCCGGCCCAAACATAAAGGAGGTAGATCCAGGGCCTTGAGAAAGTCCTCGGCCTCCGAAAGGGACCGCAAAGAACCTTGCCTGTCGCCAGTGTGGACTTGTAAGGCGAACGGAAACCTCCAGCGATACGCAACGGAGTGCGCCCGAAGATGATCCGTGAGGGGTTTGAGAAGCTTGCGTCGCTGCAGGGTCCTGGGAGAGAGGTCAGCATACACCTGGATCTCAAAATTGTCGAGTGTGAGCGTAGTCGATCTCGCCGCCTTCATAACTTCTTCCTTGATGTTATAGTCGTGCAACCTCACGATGACATCTCTGGGTTTTTCAGCAGGGCCAGGTCGAGGGCGCAGGGCCCTATGGATCCTGTCCACCAGGAACACCTCCTGGGCAGACTGCGGAAGGAGTTGGCGGAGCAGCAAACGGAGCACCTCGTTCAGATCCAGGTAGGTCTCAGGTATCCCCCGCAGCCGAAAGTTGGAGCGCCGTGATCTATTCTCCAAATCCTCCTGAGCGTCCTGGAGTGCAAGAACCTCTTGCTGCAAGGATTCGATGTCGCCAGCCATCTTACGTTTTTCCCGCTGAAGGGTGGCGTGGGACCGCTCCAGCGTGTCAGTGCGAGTGCCGATGTCTTGGATGTCGCGCTTCAGGTCGCCGAGTTCAGTGTGGATGTGGTCCATCAGATCCCTCTTGACCGAGCGCACAAGGTCTTTGATGTCGGCAATGTCCTGCTTAGTGCAGGCCTGCGTCGCCATATTGGCCAGATGCCTCTAGTCGTCGCCTTGAGGAGGCACGAGGGGCTCAGGAGTCGTGGGCTTTTTGGGAAATAAATCCTGCACCGACTTCTGCTTGGAGGACTTGCGGGGCCTCCCGGACATTCTCCAGGCACAGACAGCTGCAAAGGGGCGATGTAGGGTGAAGTTGAGCGCCAAATTACAGCATTTGGTAAAGCTGAGTGGAGGAGCAAAAGCTCTACGCGTCCATCTTGGGTCATGGCTCGCCCCGCCCCTAAATTAATATTTTGATTTTGGGGGGTCGTCTTATAATCAGGGTCGTCTTATAATCAAGCAAATACGGTACTAACCTGATGGAGAACTTTGTGTGGCTTGTTGTGTCTATCGTATGTAAATTACCCCATTGTACTGTTTAACTACCTGTTTAATTACTGGTTAATTGTTGGTGTCCCGGCAGGAGGAAGCAAAGTTTGGTGGGAGTACCCAGTCGGGGTACAGGGCGTCCCGTCACATGGAGTTCATTTCAGTCCCTTTAGTAAACTTTAGGACAAATAAGGACTACAATGAAAAGATAAACTTTGTTGTTTTTTTTCTTTTAAATCTGTCTCAAGAGGTCATTGGAGCAATCCACTAGTTATAGGACATGGTGACATCACAGATTTATGTCCGTTTGGGGCTTTATCTTCTCTGTTTTCCGTTGGGCAGTTTCAAGCTTCCATTTATTCTACTTACCTTGTGGCAATGTGTTCTGTGTTCGCGCGATTGCAGTTTAAATAAAACTTATGCCCAACAAAAACACAACCCCCCCCACGCCCCGGAAAGTCTCTAAAGATAAAAGTAAACATATATTTAATTATTGATTTAAGTTTTTTATGTTTTTCTGGTTTCCTTGGCCTAATCACTGTCTTATATTGTGGAATTCCTAGCTGATGTAATGTAACTTTGGTTACTATTATTATACATGTGTTCACACTATTTATGGAGAGTGACCCTCTCTTATGTTTATAAGCTAGTCCTATATATTTCAGCCTAGGGGTGACCACCCCATTATTTTCAGTTTCTTCTGTTTGGGTTGCTTGACACCCTTAACTATTCTGGGGTGACCCCCCTGTAAAGGACAAAATATATATTATTTTTTGTCTTCGGGTGACCCCCAAATTATACTGCGTTACAGAGATATTTCTTCTTTCAGACCCATTGTACAGGGCTATGGAATTTGATGGAGCTATATAAAACAATAAAAAATAATAATAAGAAGATTTATTCGACATGTCGAATCCTGAGCTATCCATGCCCGCTGCTTTATAAGCATGGCGTCAGACGGCTCTAGCAGAATCTCTGCCCGGTGCTCTGGACACTTTGGAGTGTGCCACAACATAGCAGATGATACCATCTGAGGTTGACTCTGCTCCTGAAGGATAAAATATGGGTGACTCCCATCGGGTTCCCGAGGGCGAAACTTCCCGAAAGCGTCTGTGGACAGATAAGTCAGCCATAGCTAAGGGAAAGACACCCATTAAAAAGGCCCATGCAAGAATCTCAGGTCCCTGAGGAACAAGATACCGAGTTTGAGGTTCTAGTTGAATACGTGGCTAACAGTCCTAGAACTAGGTCTCCTACTTTGCCTTCACACTATGTGAGATAAACGGTACTGGAAGGTCCGAGAAGTTCTTCAAAGGATCCTAGTACACCAGTGGAGATCCTGGATCAGACAGGCCTTTCATCTGAGTGGACCCCGCTGGCACATATCGCCAAATGTTTTACGTTGTCTCTGCCGTCCGCTATAGAAGGAGGTTCGGCAAAAGCCTCGAGCAGAATGTCCACGTCCTCTTCAGTATACGGTCGCCAGTACTCCTGAGTTCAAACCCACTTTTGCCTCTTTCTTGACATGGAAGGGAAAGGATCCACTTAAGGGCCTGGAACAGGGTTTAAAAGCCACACAAGATAAATTGCTGTATATAGCAGGTCCTCTGACCCAGCTATTTACCATGACTGATGAAGCTTTGACCGAAGGCCCCCTGTTAGACGTCTTTTCCGCTCGTGAGTGGGCACAGCGCGCTTTATGTTTTTTGGGCAATGCCAATTCAGCCATTTCAGCAGAAAGACGGAAAGCTGCACTTTTCAAGCTGGATGGGAAGCTGGCGGAATTAGCTACCAAAGAATTGGGTCCCGATGCCAAAGGTCTTCTATTCAGGGATTGATTCATTAAAGATTTAAATAGACACGTGAAAATATTCACCTCCCTTACCAAAGCTCAAACTTCAATGCGGCAAGTTATGCACGGTGGAGAGCCTTCTTTTGGGCAGGGCTGGTTGGCAGAGGGGTCGTGCCACCAGCAGAGCGGCCTTTCACCCTTTCAGGATTATGGCGCAGGACAACGCTCCCAATATTGCTCCCCATTCCGTGGCACCTCAAGAGGCAGAGGTATTACACCCCTTTCAAGGCAAGGCATGCCCCAGGTAATGATTATCTCCTTTTTTACCTCTCATTCGTGTGGCAGGCAGGCTAATGTATTTTTCCCTCAATGGGAGGTTCTTACTCGGGATCCTTGGGTCCTTCAAACTGCACAGGGTTTTTGTCTAGAATTTGTGTCCTGGTTATTCCAATTTTCTCCCCCTTATCAGGTTCAGCTGTCGCGGGACGCGAAATCCCTTGTTCACGCGGAACTCTTTGCTTACAAGAAAAACGAGCCATAGAGCGCTCCACAGGCAACCCAGTTTTCAGATTTTTTTTTACTACCGCCCTCAAGCTCATGTTTCTTCATTCTTTGTTTCTTAGCATTAAAATTACAAATAGGAAGCCTCCTGTCTTTCTATAAAATTAGGGATTATTCTAACTTTGGTGTAGAGATAAACTAAATTTTATTAAAGACAGGAGGTGAATATTTCCCGCCCTGTTGTAATTTTCCCACCCTTTATTTTATGTTATATATTGTTATATTCTATATACTGCATATTGAGTTTTATCTTGTGATATCATATGCAGTTTGCTTTCACTATGTTTTCTTCTTTTTTAACCTGATTCCTACAACTTATATTTCTACGTTCCGCAACTGTGCTTCTTCATGGTCGAGTTGATTCGTCTTTTATGGTTCGTTCTTGTTATAGTGCTACCTGATCTGATCACAGAAAGAGGATGTTGGAGGGTCTGAACAGGACTTTATACACTCTGTTTTGTTTTGATTGGCTGTTTTTTATTCTAACATGTTAACTATTTCTTTGCTGCTGGATGATTTCAGTAAAGGAAGTAATGAAAATATTCGCCTCCTGTCTTTAATAAAATTTAGATGATCTCTACACCAAAGTTAGAATAATCCGTAATTACTTTTAGAATTAAATTTAAAATCCTGGTACTAACATATAAGGCCCTCCATTGCTCCTCCATACATTTCTGCCCTCGTAAGCAAATACTCTCCTACTCGATACTTACGTTTTTCCTACTCGATCCTTATGTTTTTCCCACAGGCTAAGGCTCTCCCCCTCACTTATCGCCTCTTCCTTTATCCGTCTACAGGATTTCATTCGGGCTGCCCCATATCCCTCTGGAATCTACTTCTACCGAACCTTCAGCATTCACCCTCCCTTCCAACATTCAAAAAACATCTCAAAACTCACTTCTTCAGAGAAGCATACCATCTCAGCTGCTAGAGCTTCCTTGTCATTGATACAACCACCACACTACCTCTCACCCTTTCTCTTTGCCTTATGTTTGTCACCCCATTCCCTCAAGATTGTAAACTTGCGGGCAGGGCTCTCTCCACCTAATCTATTGGTTTGTCTTAGTCTGTCAATTCTCATCTTGTTAAACCCCTTTAATATATGTATTGTATTAAGCGCTGCGTAGATTGTTGGCGCATATATAAAAAAAGGAAAGATTAATATAAATATATAAGACTACGCCTATAAGAAATATAAGAATTTACTATAAATATTAATCACATAAACTATTTTTCTCATAATTTAAATAAAAACATATGATTGAGAAAAATGCATTTTTTTTTTTTTCCTTTTGCCAAACTGCCTCCGAGATATGCCATTATACCCCTTATATGCCACTCTGCACCCAGAAAATGCCTTATATGCCTATATGCCACATCTGCCTCCTCCGTGATATGCCACTCTGCCCCAGATATGCCTTATACCCCCCTATATGCCAATCTGCCTCCAGAAAGCCCTTATACTTCCCATATGCCAGTCTTACCCTCCCCCGATTTACCATCCCTAGACTTGTCCCCCGCGCTTCAGAGTCCTTGGCGTCTAGTAGGGGCAGTCGGTGGAGGTCTGCACGATGCGCACAGACAACCTCCGCTGCTGCCGGGGCTTCTATGACTGAGCACCTGAAGGTCATGTCACACCGGTGCTCAGTCATAGAAGCCCAGGCAGCAGCGGAGGTTGTCTGTGCACATCCCACAAACGTTCACCGGCAAGCGCTCTGACAACCTCCGCTGCTGCCGGCACTTCCGCCGCAGCTTCTAAGACTGAGCACAGAGGCTGCCAGAGAGGAGGATCCTGGTCCCCTGCAGCACTACGAGGTATCTGGATCTTAGTCTTATAATCAGACCTCAAATAGGGGTCTGACTACAATATAAGACGATGGTTATTTTTCAGAGTGTTTGATCTGAAAAAAGCCTTGTCTTATAATCGAGCAAATAGGGTATATAATAGAAATAAGAGCTGCCAAAGCCTTAGAGAATACAATTATGAAACTCATCTACTGTGTTCCTCCTCTCTCTGGTGGTCTGTCGACTACCTATCTGTAGGTGGGATATATTAGGCAGCAAGTGAACACTTTGTCCTCTTTGTGAACAAGTTAGAAGATGTCTTACAAGCAGGAAAAATAGGCAAGCATAAGGGTCTGAGCGACTTTGACATGGGACAAATTGCGATGGCTGAATCACTGTGTCGCTGCATCTCCAAAACTGCAGCTCTTCTGTGGTGTTCCCAGTCTGCAGTGGTCAGTACGTATCAAAAGCGGTCCAAGGAAGGAAAGTGGTGATATGGTCATGGTTAGCCTAGGCTCACTGATGCACCTGGGGGGGGGCAGAGGCTGACTCATGTGGTCAAATGCAATAGCCAAGCTACTGTGGCTCAAATTGCTGAAAAAGTTAAGGCTGGTGCTGATAGAAAGGTGTCAGAACACACAGTGCATCACAGTTTGTTACATACGGGGCTGCATAGCCGCAGACCAGTTAGAATGCCAATCCTGACCCTTGTCGGCTGCCGAAAGCACCTATAATGAGCACCACTGGACAATGGGAGAGGGTGGTCTACTCTGATGAATCATGTTTTATTTTACATCACGTCGATGGCCAGGTGGCTCACAGCTTCGGTTACTTGGAGAACACATGGCACCATAATGCATCCATGCAGGAACCACCTCACAACTTACATGACTTAAAGGATCTGCTGCTTACGTCTTGGTCCCAGATACCACAGCACACCTTCAGAGGTCTAGGGAGTCCATGCCTCGACAAGGGGGGCATACACAATATTAGACAGGTGGTCCTAATGTTATGGCTGATTGGTATATATGAAATATTAAAGGGGGTCATAAACTTTACTACACATGATCTTAGTACAGCATATTGTCAGGGTCCATCCAGGCTGCGGAGCTGCATATCTCTATTTTTCCCTGCCTGGCTCAGTTCCCATGTTTTGCTGTGATCCATTCCTGGATTTCCGTATGCTCTGTTCTGTACCTCTGATTCCTGGATTCCAGTCTGCTCTTTGCTTCAGCTCCTGTTTCAATTATAAGGTGTGTCCCAGCGGCTTGTTCTGTTTGTCTCAGTCTGCAATCTAAAGGTATGTCCTTTTCGGTTCTGTGTTTGACGGAGGGCTTAGCGTTAGGACCCACAGTCATTGGTGTACTTTGGCGTAGTGGTGGGCTAAGCATACTATGGCCATATGATGTGACGGAATCTCCAATCTGGTTCCTCTATCCATGTGTGTCTGTCTCTTATATACCTTGCCCTCCTTCCCTGAATCATCTGAGGAGTTTGGTTCCTCTCTCCTCTCCCCATGTCCCAGTTAAGATGTCCTATCCTTGCTTAATACAGAAGTGTCCGAGGATTCCGGCTCCTCACTCCTTCCCCTGTGTTCCTTGTTTGTTGTGCCCTGTATCATGCATTGTCTGGTTATGTTCCTTGCTCGGTCTCCCTGTTCCTTGCTCTATCCTCCCTGCTTGCTATGTTTCCATTGTATACTCTGCTTAGCTTCCATACTCCCAGCCTACATCCTGCACATGATTCCAGTACTATGTCTCATGCCTGCTCCAGAGTGCCTGCAGGATATCTCCAAGTTCTGCTCTGTTCTGGACTACATCTGCTGCTATTTCAGGGCGCTGGTATGTGGCTGCACAACCCTAGATGCCCACTGGGAGAGTGCTGTTGCCCTGCACCAGGCCCTGTCCAACTCCGCTACTGCATACTGAACTCCTGAATGCAATCTTTGGGCGCTCTGGGTCTTTACAGTCACCTGTATGGACCCGGTTCCCTGACACATATAACCAGTATAAGACATGTAAAGGGATGAATAGAAAGCCTTTAATACCAGGTTTGAGGACTATGAACATTTAGCTATTTGGGCTCTGTGTTGAACCAGCAATTTTACAGAATTTTGTTTATTATATATCCCTTGATATGGTGTTGTCATATGTAAATTTAATTGATCTTTATGATATAGTATTTATTTTTTCCCAAGTAGACAACCCAGGATGTTTCATTTAGATTCTTTGGACGCTTGTCAAGTAGCTATTTTGGCAAAGTGAGCCATATAATTTCTGCATTTTTTAACAACTTTGTTGATGAATAGCAACACATGACATTTTACACCATATCATGATTTATTAAACAAACAAAAAAATGGAGAAGCCAGACGTGAAAAACGAAGTTCACCCTTACTGTTCTATTTGAATTAAGATGCTAAGTAGCAGACTGCTAATCATATGCCCTTGAATAATTGATCATCAGCAAGTGCGACCACCTCTATAAAAGGCGATGTTTTAGTTTGCTGGTCTAGAACATTCAGGTGTGTGTGTGTGTTAAAACAATGCCAGGCAGGAAAGAAACAGCAATAAACTTAGTGAAGCAATTGTTGTTGCCCATCAAACAATTTAAAGTCCATCATTCTAAAAAGAGAGATTATTCCAAAGTGGAAAACATTCTAGATAGTTGCCAATCTTCCCAGGAGTTTGACATGCTAGCAAAGTCACCCCAAAGTCAGGCTGTGCAATGCTCAGAGAAACTGCAACACAGCCAAGAATTACATCTCTGACTCAGGTCTCAGTTAGCATGTTAAATGTTAAAGTTCATGACAATTACTACAATTGAGTACAATCACAAGAACACTGAACAAGTATGGTTTGTTTGGAAGGGTTGCCTTGAGAAAGCCTCTTCTCACTAGAAAGAGCATGCTAGCACGGCATCTGAACAATCCACAAACTTTCTGTCCCTTCCAGCATTTTTTTGCTGGACAGTCTGTCTTGTATCCATGGATAAGGTATGTGTCAGGGTCCTGCAGGAAGGATTCGCCGCAGCGACTCACCGGAGTACCCGCTGCCCCGGGTAAGGGTTCCATCGCCGCGACATCCATCTTCTGTTCTTCCTCCGGCGTGTGTAGCTAGGGGCGAGCGCGCGCCCTCTAGCTTAACTTTATTGTTCCCATTCTGGGAACACTGTGTGCACGCTCGGAGACTGTCCCCCGCCCCTAGGGGTGGGGCGTAGCCGAGCGGCAAGTTTAAAACCAAGCACTGAGCTTTGCTCAGTGCTCAGTTATTGTGCTTCCAAAAACGAAGTCAAAGAGAAGCCAAAAATCGGTACACGGGTGAAGCAGCCGTTTAGACGCCAAGGAGGAACCGCAAGGATAAACGTAGGCAAGCCGGGTCTGGTACACGAAGGGTCAATCAATAGAGGAAACAAGGCAAGCAGGGTCTGGTACACAAAGGGTAGGTAAGTAGAGGAGTCAAGGCAAGCCGGGTCTGGTATACAAAGGGTCAATCAGCAGGAGAGAGCACTCAGAAGGTACGTATAGGAAGCACAATAACTGAGCACTGAGCAAAGCTCAGTGCTTGGTTTTAAACTTGCCGCTCGGCTACGCCCCACCCCTAGGGGCGGGACAGTCTCCGAGCGTGCACACAGTGTTCCCAGAATGGGAACAATAAAGTTAAGCTAGAGGGCGCGCGCTCGCCCCTAGCTACACACGCCGGAGGAAGAACAGAAGATGGATGTCGCGGCGATGGAACCCGTACCCGCGGGCAGCGGGTACTCCGGTGAGTCGCTGCGGCGAATCCTTCCTGCAGGACCCTGACAGATCCCCCCCCTAACGAGAGGCCTCCGGCCTCTAACAGAACCGGGGCGTCCAGGATGGAGGTCATAAAAAGAAGAGACTAGGTCAGGTGCGTGAACTGTGGCGGCCGGTTCCCAAGAGTCTTCATCTGGGTCATAGCCCTTCCAGCGTATCAGATACTGCAATTGGTTGCGGTGGTAACGGGAATCCAGAATTTCTTCTATCTCATATTCCGGAGTGTCATTGATCAAAACAGGAGGGGGAGGAGTGGGATGCCGGCCCGGGAATGGATTGTCGTGCCAAGGTTTAAGTAGTGATACATGAAACACTGGGTGTACAGACATGGAGCTTGGTAATTGTAGTTCTACAGCCGAGGGCGAGATGAGGCGTGAGATGGAGAAAGGCCCGATATATCTAGGGCCTAGTTTTGTTGTGGGGCATGTCAATGTAAGGTGTTTGGTAGAGAGCCAGACCTTCTCTCCAAGCTGATAGGTTGGAGCCTCTCGTCTATGACGATCTGCAAATGCCTTATAGGAACGTTGAGCATCGAGTAACGTGGAACGGAGGAACTGGAAGTTTTTCGATAGATGAGTGACGTGGTCAGTAACAGAAGGAACAGTACTGTGAATGGGTGCACCGGGTAACATAGTCGGATGGTATCCATAATTAGCAAAAAACGGTGACATCTGGATGGAGCGGTGTAAGTGATTATTATAAGCGAACTCTGCAAGGGGTAAATAGGAACTCCAATCATCCTGTAAGTATGTAGTATAACATCTGAGGTATTGTTCCAGTGTTTGGTTCGTACGTTCCGTTTGGCCATTGCTTTGAGGATGATATGCTGACGATAGGAAACGACGTACATGAAGTTGTTCACAAAACGCCCTCCAGAATCGCGAGGTGAATTGAGACCCCCTGTCGGACACCACTGTCTCAGGTAAACCGTGTAAGCGAAAGATATTCCGGATAAATAAAGTGGCAGTCTCTGTGGCAGATGGGAGATGATTATGCGGAATAAAGTGAGCCATCTTGGTAAATCTGTCCACAATCACCAATAAAGTAGTAAAACGATCAGAGGTTGGTAGATCCGTAACAAAATCCAGAGAAATCTCCGTCCATGGTCTAGCCGGAGCGGGAAGGGGTTGAAGAAGACCTGCTGGACGTTGAGGCATCCCCTTAGAACGGGCACAAGTGTCACATGAAAAAACGTACTTGGTCACGTCGTCTTTCAGAGTGGGCCACCAGAAGGAACGTTTTATTAAGTCCAAAGTCTGATGAAGACCCCCGTGACCTGCAACAGGTGCGTCATGGTGGGCTCGTAGAATTTGGAGCCGGGCTGCAGGAGGTACGTATACCCGGTCTTGGTGGTAATAAAACCCCTGTCGTCCCTGTAATCCTGGGATTTTGGAGGAGTCAGCATGAGTGGAGTATCTCCGAACTGACTCCCAAATAGAGTGGGTCAAAGCAAAGTGTGAGGGAGCTAAAACGGTATCTTGATCAGGAGGGGAGACGGGTGCTCCATCAAACATACGTGACAGGGAATCAGCTTTAGTGTTGCGGGACCCTGGGCGATACGTGATGTGCAGCTGAAATCGGGTAAAAAACAGTGCCCACCTAGCCAGGCGGGGTTGCAGGCGTTTAGCCGAGCGTAGGTACTCCAAGTTCTTATGGTCGGTATAGACCGTGACAGGATGTAATGCCCCCTCGAGATGGTGCCTCCATTCTTCTAAGGCCAGCTTAATAGCCAGCAATTCTCTCTCTCCTACACAATAATTCCTCTCAGCAGGAGAAAGGGTCCGAGAGAAGTAAGCCACGGGGTGCAGTAGACCATCAGTCTCCTGCCTCTGTGATAGTACTGCACCTACCGCGGTATCCGAGGCGTCAACCTCGAGGGTAAATGGGTTGTGGGGATTAGGTAACTGGAGGCAGAAACAAATTTGTCCTTTAGAAATTGGAAAGTCTTTTGAGCACCCTCTGTCCAGACAAACTTATTGCTTGTAGATGTGAGAGCTGAGAGAGGCTGTATGTGCTTTGAAAAGTCTCTGATAAATTTACGATAATAATTAGCGAAGCCAATGAATCGCTGCACCCCCTTCCGGTCAATGGGTGGCGGCCAATTAAGAATCGCCTCCACCTTTTTGGGATCCATCTGGATGTTTGTGGGGGACAAGATATACCCTAAAAACTCGATGCTTTGGACCTCGAACATACACTTTTCAAGTTTTGCATACAGTCCATGGGTTCGTAGTCTAGCGAGTACTTGGTTAACATGTGATCGATGAAGCTCTAGAGATGGAGAAAAAATTAATATATCGTCCAGATACACTATAACAAAGTGATCCAAGATGTCGCGGAAGACGTCGTTAATAAAATGTTGGAATGTGGCGGGGGCGTTGCATAGCCCAAATGGCATTACAAGGTACTCATAATGACCGTAGCGACATCGGAACGCTGTCTTCCATTCATCTCTTTTGCGGATCCTCACTAGGTTATAAGCTCCTCGTAAATCGATCTTGGTGAAGAAATTCGCAGAACGAGCATGCTCGAGAAGTTCAGGGATCAACGGAAGGGGATATCTATTTTTTACAGTAATGTTGTTAAGATCTCTGTAGTCAATGCAGGGACGTAAGCCTCCGTCTTTTTTGTGTACGAAGAAGATGCCTGCACCGGCTGGAGATGTGGAGTGACAAATAAAGCCTCTAGCAAGATTGTCGTCAACGTATTCCTTTAAGGTAGTCAATTCAGGTTCAGACAATGGGTAGATTCTGCCGAATGGAATGGGTGCCCCAGGATAAAGTTCAATAGGACAATCGTATGACCTAGAAGGTGGAAGTTCCTCAGCGGCCTTCTTTTCGAAGACGTCCGCGTACTGTCTGTATTGGTCTGGTAAACCGGCAGTGGACTGGGTGAGACAGACCGTAGTACGCTGTAAACAGTTCTGGTTACAATGATGCGAGGTAAAACGAAAAACCCCCGTCTCCCAGTTAATGGAGGGATTGTGTAGGCGCAGCCATGGGAGACCGAGAATGAGGGGAGAAATAGGGGATGGAACGACGTCAAAGCGGAGAGTCTCCACATGCTTGTCGCCAATCTTAAGGTGCAGGGTGCGGGTTTCTTGGATGATAGGCCCAGTCTTTAGAGGACTACCGTCCACGAGCAGGATGGAAATAGGGTGTCTCTTGCGATGTGTAGGAATAGAGAGGGACTGAACATATTTTTGATCAATAAAGTTTCCACTTGCTCCGGAGTCAATCATTGCAGAAAGGTTAGCGAAGCCCTTCCTCCACTGTAAAGATACGGAGAGGGATAGGTGAGAAGGGTTACTTGTAGCAGGATCAGAGCGAATGTGCAGGTGTGCTAAAGATCGCTTACCCTTGTTGGAACGGGGTCGAGCTCTACAGTCCTGGAACGCGTGGCCAGCTTTGCCGCAATAGAGACAAAGTCCTAGGGAGCGACGACGTTCTTTCTCTGCCGCAGTTAAGGGACCTCGAACAATCCCAATCTGCATTGGTTCCTCCTGAGGTAGAGACGGCAGGGAAGTTGACGAGGATCTGGCCGGAGTCCAGGAGGGAGAGGTGGATAACCGTTCTTTACGTCTCTCACGGAGTCGGCGATCAATGTGAGTGGCCAAGGTGATAAGATCTTCCAAGCCAGCAGGAGTGGTGGTGCGAGCCAGTTCATCCTTCACAGCCTCCGAAAGCCCCCAACGGAACTGATCATGAAGCGCTGCCTCATTCCAGGAGGAGTCAAGAGCCAAACGCCTGAAATCTGTGATGTATTCTTCAACTTGCCGTTTCCCTTGTTTAAGTGTTCTCAAGGAGGTAGTAGCAGAGGAAGTACGAAAAGGATCATCGTAGAGAGCATCAAAGGCTTGACGAAATGATGGCCATGAATCCAGGAGAGGACTGCCGGAGTGGATGAGATTGTGGGCCCATGCTTGCGGTTCATCAGACAGGAGAGCAATCACGGTATGAACCCGGATGTAATCAGTAGGAAAAGTTCTGGGTTTAAGTGTAAACAAAATCTGGCAGGAGGTGATAAAAGCACGATATTTAGTGCGGTCACCTGTGAAGCGTTCAGGGAGTGGAATTGGGGGTTCAGGGGCGGAGGCCCCCTCGGGAACTGGAGCAGGATTTACTTGAGCCGGAACAGGATTTTGTTGAAGTTGCAGCTGAATTTGGTGAATCTGCTGTCTCACATGGTTTTGATTGCTCTGCAATTCCTGAAGGGTCTGGTGAATCGCTGCTACCTGTTGCGTCAGTGCAGCGATAGCATCTGAGACTCCTGCGGACTCCATCGGGCTCAGTTATTATATCAGGGATACTGGACTGCAACGACAGTAATGGAGCGGAGACCAGTATGCAGGAGAAACAGGCACGGAATAGATAATAAGTTCCAAAAACGAAGTCAAGGAGAAGCCAAAAATCGGTACACGGGTGAAGCAGCCGTTTAGACGCCAAGGCCAAGGAGGAACCGCAAGGATAAACGTAGGCAAGCCGGGTCTGGTACACGAAGGGTCAATCAATAGAGGAATCAAGGCAAGCCGGGTCTGGTACACAAAGGATAGGTAAGTAGAGGAGTCAAGGCAAGCCGGGTCTGGTATACGAAGGGTCAATCAGCAGGAGAGAGCACTCAGAAGGTACGTATAGGAAGCACAATAACTGAGCACTGAGCAAAGCTCAGTGCTTGGCTTTAAACT
>VKOC01047223.1:0-25867 GCA_009364415.1 Spea multiplicata
TCGCGGCGATGGAACCCGTACCTTCCTGCAGGACCCTGACAATATGTTATATCCAATTGAAATATGATAGCAAATCCAAATAAATTCATAGAAATAAAAACAGAGCATTACTGTCACCCACCTGAATCAACAGCCGCCGGTCCCCCTCTGTCAGCTTGCAGCCACAGCAGCCTCCACGGAGGAGCCCTCCCTCAGCCCTCCCTCAGCTTGCAGCAACAGCAGCCTCCACGGAGGAGAGGGAGACCCTCCTCTGCCAGCCTGGAGCCACAGCAGCCTCCAAGGAGGAGAGGGAGACCTCACTCTCTCAGCCTGCAGCCACAGCAGCCTCCACAGAGGAGAGAGAGAGACATCCATCCACTAGCCAGCAGCCACAACAGCATCCACGGAGAAGAGGAAGACCTCCATCTACTTCCGCACGCCCTCTAGTTGTAAGACCCAGAACCGCAGGCACCTATCCTTATAGGTCTAGCCACACTCAAGATTGCCACCGGATTCCACCAAACAGGAAGTGCCAAAAGCTCCAATTGGTGCCTAATCACTTCCTTATCCTTTATAAACTCTCAGTGGATATCAAGACCTTGTCCTCTGATGGTTATGCCTATGTTTCATAGTGCTACTCCTCAGTGCGCGTTTTGGTCCATGTTTTCTGTGTTTGAACTCGGCTTGTTTATTGTTACTCTTGACTTCTGGATTCCTGACCTCGGCTTGTTATTCGTATTTCTTGATCTCTGGTACCCTGACCTCGGTTTGATCTTGACCTTGAACTTATCTGTTCCATGTATCCTACCTGCATCAGTGTCTCCAACCTCGCTGTGCGTGACAATTACTTCCTAATAATAATAATAATGAAGCATTTTATAGTAATTATAAACATTGTTTTTATTGTGTCAATGCATGATTATTATATGTACCAACACGGAGAGGTTATAGTTAGTATGTTGGGTTAAATTATTTATAAAGATTTTATTAAGCCATACATAAATAAGTGTCAGGAACAATATGGTGTTACTTTGAAAAGTCAGAAAAGTATTTACAAAATTATTTAGCCAACGATTACTTTATTTTTGTTGGGTATAGTACATTTTAAATATTTTCACATGCCAATATACTTAAAATTATTCTTACATTTAATGTTATTTTTTGGGTAGTTGTCAGTTTTTTACTACTTGAAAAGTACCATTTTTCAAAATATGTTATCAAAACACTTTATTTTAGAAAGACTTTCCACTAAGAGATAATCAAAGAAAATAGCTATAATCAACCTATGATAGCTATGTTTAAAGTAAAATGTTAGGTTTGAACTTCAAAAACTGAATAGATTACAATGACAGATGAATCAAATGTTCAGAACTCCCAAGGTTTACATGGTAACATGCGGGTAGATGTCCTGATGTTTGAACAAAGGTATTTATAACGTCTTCATGTAAACAAATATCCCACTGGTCTCACTGACAAGGACAAAGAAAATATTAAACTAGTCAGGTAGTGTGGATGACTTTTATAGGTGGGATCAATTCTTATAAGCGCATACATATCTTCTATAGTGACAATAATATACTACACTGATGTGGCAAAGTATTAAATTGTGTTTATTCTTGGCTCAGCATCTCTTACATAGTAGGATTTCACCTGCGCTGTGAATATTCTGTGGAATTCACTCACTTGCTCTCATGCTTTCTCCTATCTATTGTAATTGTAAATTACTTACCTGCTCAGAGAAGCATACAGTGTACCCTCTTCATAACCACAACTTCCATTCTGAATAGAATTTTCTGTTGTCCATATCTTCAAGATCCGCACACCACTAACCTTTGCTGCAATTCAATTCAAGTTGAAGCAGTGCCTATGTCTCATTTCCCTCAACCTCCTAATAAACTGAGAGATACTATATCAAAAGGGCACTATGAGGCACATGAGAAAAACTAAATATAAATAAAATTAACTTCTGATCGTTGCTGTGGGGGAAGGCTAAAGTTCTAGATTGCTGCCAGCTGAATTGTCTTATATAGAAACATAGAATGTGTCGATAGAACCATTCAGCCCATCTAGTCAGCCCAAGTTCTGAATACTTTCCTCTGTCCCTGATCTTATCTTTTATTTAAGACAGTCTTATGGCTATCCCATGCATGACTAAACTCCTTCATGGTATTAACATTTACCACCTCTGTTGGAAGGATATGCCATGCATCCACTACCATCTCCATAAAGTAAGATTTCCTGAGTAAGATTTTTTTAACCCCTTAACGACCTAAGACGGTCTAGGCATGTCATGCAAAAAGGGTCAGTTAATGACCAATGACATGCCTGGCAACGCCATGGCATTAAACAAGATTAGAAAGTGATATATGATCACTTTCTTCGACTAAGCAGTGTTGCTGTAATGCCTCAATGTGGAGGCATTTAGCAACGCTGAGATCAGCATCAGGGGCCATGTGTTGCCCCTTCCCGGAGTGTCAACGTCCGCCATACACTGTATGGCGGCGGGCGTGCATTTTAAAAGAGTTTAGGAGGCGATCAACGATGGTGTAGCTGAAATTTCTCAGATGTGCTATGACCGCTCCAGAAAGCAGTCACAACCGCCACTGCAAGAGATTATGCCACTTGCAAGATGGCGGCACAAAATAACCAAGTTTCCAAGCGGGTCTCTCCTGGCAAGTTGAATACAGGTACTCCATTCAAGCATGCAAGTCAATGGGGCCCACCTTTCTAATCACAAAATGATTAGTACAATATTTAAAAAATAATAAAAAATATGGAAAAAAATAAAAATAGCTAGAAAAAAAGTCCAACAATAAAAAAAAATACAGTTTATTATTATTATGAGGAAATGCTAAAATTAGTACAGTATCTTCCCAAAAATCCTGACATGGAAAGAGTTAAAATAAAAGGATTCCAAGTATCCAAGGGGTGTCTACTTTAAAAAAAAATAATGGTTTGATGGTTAGATTGGAGTGGCCAGGATTAAAGACAGGGCATAGGCACAGACTGACCAAAATGGAAAAAAGCGTACTTCCCAAATGTGGCCTTTTATCCCCCAAACAACCAGACAAACCCATGCATGGGTGGTAGCACTGTAATAAAAAAATGTAACTGAACACATGCTGTGCCTCTTCCTGTGCCCCCCCCCATTGAAATGCCAGGAACCGTCCCATCACAAAGGCCATGGCCACACCGAGGCGGGTGCACAGCAGAAAGCAGAGGAGAGAGAGGAGCGCCAAGCGGCCGCTCATGAATACGTTTTCTGCAACCACTCGCCGCCCCTCAGTCTCAGCTGAGCGCCAGGATATGACGTTGAATGAGTCCTCGTGCTCTCACCATAGTAATTCAGCAAGGTAAGTGAAATGCAAAGGGGGAGTAGATAGTGAGAAGTGGGGGAGTTTACAGTGCTGAGTTTACATGTGATTTACAGTTGATTTATACCTGCAATGCTGGGTTTGTGTGTTATTCTGTTGATTTATACCTGCTATCCTATGTTTCCATACATTATAATTGTATACCTGCAACAACAGGACTTGTATGTCTCAAAGCAGTGTGAAAAATACTTTTTTTTCTAGCTTACTTTTGATTTTTAACTACTGCAGATACCACACTCACAGCAATTGACCTGGTAGCACCCTTGACTTTCAGGTCAGTGCTGTTTTTTTACTTATTATTTTAACTCTTTCAATGCTGGGAGCACACCATTGACTGATATTTAGCCACTACAAGCTTAAAATATTAATTTGGTAAGCGATATAGCCCTGAAGATCAGATAGGACTCGTCAGACTTGGGGTACTTTGGCCATATAATATTTATCCTTCAAATAGGTATTTTGAATTCTTGCTTTGTTTTATGTATTTAGATATGCATGCTGACACACATATCAGATATTTACCCATACACATTCATGTTCATACATACTATATACTATTCATATACTATAATATATATCCATGCTGACGCACACAATTACACATACACACCCATGCTCATACATACATACATTCTCACACACATAGATGCTCACACACAAATACTGATACACACTAATCCCTCCTGCTCCCTCCTTCCATCACTCACTCCCTTACCTCACATGCATTTTCTGCATTTAACCTTAGGGGTCATGCAACCTCAAATTACATGACTTTGCTGCATTCTTGGCTCCCTGGGCAGGTCCAAAATTGTTCACAAAGGACTGATCTGAGCTTGACTGGCTTGATCCAAGTCGGACCAGTGTGTGACCAATTTTGGACCTGTCTGGGGGCAATTGTGTTATCTAGGGAGTACCTTCCCCCAAGGTATGCCACTGTAGCTGCCCCTTTTGTCCGGAAGTGAAAACAGCCATGTAAAGCAGTTTAGATTGCTGTTAATGCCACCATCTAAATAGTAACTGTATATTTTAATCTACAGAAGCAGAAATAATGAGTTTGTATAATTAATATACAGAGTGTATAAGGGAAATAGATTTTATATAGCCGTGACATATATGATACAGCACAGCAGAGTTGTATTTTTTCACAAGGAAAGAAAGATACAAAACAAATTAAATATTCTTTATTAATGCAACACTTGAGTTTGTTAGTTCTGAAAAAAGAGGATTCAATTCATTTTTCACACATTGGGATAAATTAAATAAATATGCAATCAGTTGACTCAATGCATTAAAATTCCCGAATGAACCTTTTCTTTTCATTTTCTGAAATTCCTTCAAGGTAATGTGGAATTATTTTCAAACTATACCCATGGTCACAATTAAAAAAAAAAGAAAGAAAATGGAAAATATGTTAAACACTGTAGGAGGGGAATTGTAGTGATTTTCCAACTAATTAGTTGCTCTTATTAAAACGAACAAGATAATTGATTTTAGAATACACTACCCCTTATTATGTCCTAATTAAGCTGTATATCAAAGACTAATTAAATGGCATTATTCCATCTCACTGATGGTTCTTGATGGTAGTTAAATAGATTTGGGTAGTTGAGCAACAAAACATTTAGTACCACAGTCCAGACAAACAAGTATAAGCTATTATGAATCGTCATCTGTTTTGAGAGTTTAATTTGTGAATTTTCAAATAGATGTGGAAAAGAATTAAGGGCACATTTCAATTGTCTACAGTGGCCCGAACTTTACTTACTTTATTTATTTAGACATTCATCTTCTATCTTAAAAGCTCTCCAATTGTTTAATCTACATATATATCATACTTAAATGTAGTAAATTGTGAGCTTAATTTAAGGCTTATTAAGGGATAATAATTTCAGTAGTATTAGCATAAATCAGCATGGTTTTATGAAACACAGGTTTTATGAAACACAGGTCCTGTCAAACTAATTTAATTGCATTCCACGAAGAAGTAAGTAGAAGTGTAGATCAGGGTGTTGCAGTGGACATAATCTACTTGGATTTTGCCAAGATGTTTGACACGGTTCCACACAATAGGTTAGTATTCAAACTGAAGGAAATTGGTCTAGATGCGAATTCTTGTTATTGGGTAGAACATTGGCTCAGAGTACAGAGAGTTGTTATAAATGGTAAATTTTCAAGCTGGTCAAAAGTGATAAGTGGTGTCCCTCACGGTTTCTGTTCTGGGACCAATTTTATTCAACATATTTATTAATGACCTGGCAATAGGCGTTGAAAGCCATGTTTCTGTGTTTGCAGATGACACTAAACTAGGTAAAGTTATACAGGGCGAGCAGGATATTACTGTGCTACAGAGGGATATAGATAGACTGGGGGACTAGGCACACAAATGGCAGATAAAATTCAATGTAGATAAATGTAAAGTTATAAACTTCGGGGTACGGAACGCACAAGCAACCTACACCCTAAACGGTAGTGAATTAGGGGTAAAAACAAATGAGAAGGATTTGGGAATTGTTATAGACAACAAACTAGGCAATGTGCACAATGTGCAATGTCAGTCAGCAGTTGCTAAGGCCAGTAAGGTATTGTCGTGTATAAAAAGGGGCATCAATTTGCGGGATAAAAATATAATTTTGCCTCCGTATAAATCAATGGTAAGGCCACACCTTGAATATGCTGTGCAATTTTGGGCACCTATTCTAAAGAAGGATATCATAGCACTAGAAAGGGTGTATAAAGGAACAACATTTTTTTCTCATACCGCTTATACCCTCTTTTATTTTATTAATTAATACCAACCCAAAATTTTATGCTTTTAATTTTGTCCTACTACTTAATAACATCAATAAGAATATGGCTAGATGGTCTTTCCTTCATATCACTTACAAATGTAAAATAATTGTTCTTAAAATAGGTATACTGCCTCATCTTTTATATGTGTTTCAGACCCTCCCCATTAAGATTGTGAGACCATATTTCCGCATAACTGCAGTCACCTTTCTACAAATCATTGAATGGACCAGACAGAAGCCCTTTAAAGGACTGGGTAAAGTGCAATGAACAACTTCATAATCACCACCCCCACCTAAGGCTACACCCCACCACCAGTCCCACGCTGAGGTGCTGGAATAGTCTTTGCAGGCTTTTTTCTCTTGAAATCTCCCAATATCCTTCTCATTTGATTCCAATTACGCTTCATCCTGGGCCTGGACTCTGCTTGTTATCATGGCATTTGACACCCCTAATTTACAAGGACAGTATTTATTTTCGGGTCCTTCTTTCCCGGAGCTGACCTCTCTGCATTTGGGAATACCTCCTCCTCTTCAGATTGATTAAGGCTTCATCAACTTGTAAAGCCTACCACTTCCACTACCATAACACCCATCATGAATACTATTAAGGAAAAAAACACTAGTACTGCTGCTACCTCATCTGGTGGGCATTAAAGTGTGGGAGCATTTTGAGAGTGTGGGAGATGGGCATACTGCAAGGTCCAAGTTGAGTCATAAGGTAGTGTGCTGGGGTAAGGTGTTGGGACATCTCACCAACTCTTGTATGAAGCAACACCTACGTACACACCACAGTGCAGCTTTGCTTTAGGGCGTGGTGAGGCCTCAGCCTTCTCTAAAAATGTGACTGATTCCTAAAGATAAACTGAGACAACTGCTTGGTCAGCTTATATCTGTTGAAGATGCTTCCTTCTCCATGATGGAAGGGGATTTCTTCAGGCAGCTACTAGAGGCCCTAGCTCCCTTCTAACACCTCCTCTATTGTGGGACTTTAGCTCCCTCCCTTCTTCTTTGTGTCTCATTATTGAAGGCCGAGCTGTTGAAGGCAGCTGGACACTTATCAGCTTCACCTCCAACATATAGAGCAAGAGCACCACTAATGCACAGCATACCTTTCTTTCGCTGGCTGCCCCACTATTTGGAGGAAAGTACCACTGTAGCTGATGTAGGCACATAGGTGACTGGTAGGGCAGAACTAGGGCAGGTGGACAGCATGGTTGTGAATAAGCATCACACATCAGCTCACATTCTGGCAACTGTTAGGATTGGACCACAGGCGGGCACAGAAGTAGAAATAGGAATGGTGGTCACTGATGGAGCAGCAAACATGGTAAAAGCAGTTATAGTTGGGAACTTTGTGGGTTTGCATGCACGGCACATATACTACAGTATAGGCTCACGAATCTGATTGAGAAGTGCCATAAGATTGCTGATTACTTTCACCTCAGCTTGAAGGCAAGCCAGCAGCTCATGTAGGAGCAGGAGAGGGCAGGTCCACAGTACCAATGTCTATGTCAGGACTAAGTCACTATCACGGCTGAACCGTGAGCCAAACAGGTAGCTGGTTCCTAATAGCAGATGGCAACCAGAAAGTCCGAGGCGAGGTACAAAAGGATAATCCAGAAACAAGGTCAGGTCACACGCAATGGTCGAGGCAGGCAACAAGGAACGTAGGTCAAAAATCAGAAGGAAGGGTCTGGTACACAAGTAGAATCAATCAGGAACGCTTAGGTACAGAGGCAATAATTAGCTTATACTTGAGCAATGATTATCAGTGGAAGGGGCTTTTATAGTTTGAATTTGGCGCCAAAATGACGTCATACTGAGAGATGCGTTGCCATGGCAATGCGTACACAACTCCTATGTTGCCGGCGTCTATCAGCAGTAGCAGGGAGTGGACGCGTCTCCATAGTAACCTGGGAACGCGTCCTCCTCCCTGCTGGTCTCTGCTGGCAGTGGAGGGGGCGTGCCTGCACGCAGCCTCTGCTCGTGTCTGTGTCGGCGAGCAGAGGGTGAGAGGAAACCCGACTCCGAGACCTGCTGACGCTGGAGCCGGGGAGAGGGTGAGTTGATTTATGACAGTCACCCACATGTCAAACTTGGACATGATAGAGCAAATTCACTGGCTCTTCACTCCATGTCCAACCCATTGGGCAGAGGAAAATTAGCACTACTCGGGCACCTGGTTGCAGTCCTGAAGCCATTTAGGGATGCTAGTGACATTTTTTTCCCAGAACACTACCACTTTGGGCCAGGTCATCCCCTTCTTTCCTCTCCTTAAACAACAAATTAATGACTTCCTGGAAAAAATGAGGTCTTTCTCTGCGACAGATTACACATAAGGTTGAAACACTAATCAGAGTGCCGATAGAGGAGCTGACGGGTTGCATGAATGCCCTTATGGAACACCCCAGAGTACATACTGGTCACCCTCTGTCATTTTTTTTTTAATTTGAAGGACATGGTTGTCTATAGGGTGCACAAGATGCAGAACAAAAGGAGCATGCTAAGCAAAGGAGAGATGCAAAAGTTGTAAATGAAAATTCCACACAGGTCATTCGCAGTATCACAACCCACATGTCCAAGTTCCAATCTCTTGCACCTATGCAGAGCAGCTTTACTAGAGTCACTGGAGCATCAGCCAATTTGAGCCATTACCTCCTTCATGTGACCTTCTAAGTTGTTGGGGCAACCCCTTCTTAGCGGCCCAGCGGTTGCTTTCATGCTCACCCACTATTATCCAAAGTGAGAGGATTTTCTTTGTGGCAGGCAACATACTAAACCTCACTATTAGAATGTCCGAAAATATCAGGAGTGGTTAAAGGATCTTAACATGTATAGCTTGGAAGAAAGAATAAAGAAGGGTTAGAAGAGAGAAACATTGAAATACTTAAAGGGATTTAACAAAGTATAGGAGGCAAGCTTATTTGAAAGGAGGAGCAATGATAGAACAAGAGCTCATGGTCTAAAACTTGAAGGCCAGAGGCTTAGGTGTAATGTAAGGAAGTTCTACTTTACTCAGAGGGTAGTAAATAAATGGAACAGTCTCCCATCAACAGTGGTGGAAGCTAATACAGTGAGGAAATGTTATGTTTATGTTTATAGACATAAAACTTTCCTCGCTATAGGACCTGACCAAACACTGATAGGGGTTTAAACCCCTTACATGAGGAAAAATGAGCAAAAATGTGTTTTGTGTGAGGCCCACATTTACCCTAATTCACATTCTCACAGACCTGACTGAATCTCTTCCTTTTATGCTCTCTGAATGTCTCCCACCCTCTCTGCTGACAAATCCCACTTCCATGTCTCGCAGCTCTGGAAGCTCTGCCATTTTGGCAAAAGTTCAAAGGAGATTATTTTAGGGCAAAATTGTAGAGCTTTCTGTGACATCCTCTCTCCTGATTCACCAATTAGAGGGAGAGGATGTAATGGGAAGCTCCACTACTGGCAAAGTTTACATAGCGTTATCTAAGGGCAAAATTGCGAAAAGACGAAGAAAGAACAAAAAGATGTAGAATAAGAAGATGCAAGACACAGAAGCGAAGCTGCGAGACACAGAATTGGTCAGCAGAGAAAGTAGCGAGACATTCAGAAGGTATGAGAGAGTAGGAGTGAACGAGCCTGCAAATTTCAGATGAAAATTCATAGCTTTTTGTTTACTTTTCTTTGGTGGGCCTGGCCTCGTTTTTTAGAGATTGGTACAAAATTTGCAATTCATACAAATACACAAGTCTAATCATTATGATGGGAGTTGTTTTGTACCACCTCATTATATAATGATTGGACTTATGCTTTATGCTGTACCATAAATGTGAAGCTCACATGCTTATGCTCACTATAAGCTGCAGTATGTCTGGCTAACTGTGTACTAATGAGGGCTATGCTATATCACCTGCACATGGATAATAGAGATTATAACACACAACACCTAGAGTGCAAAATGTTACTGCCGTAGGTTCACCATTAGGAGTAAAAGGTCCATAAGAACAACTTTATTGGTCGCTGGCAGGGGCCTCCTCTAGCATCAACCAATTGGTTGGTGCCAGAGGAGGCCCCTGCAGCCGACCAATAGAGTCGTTCGCAAGGCCCATTAACTCCTAACGTGTGTAGATAAGGTAGGCTAGACCAGGGGGATTAGTAAACGAAGATGAACACGAAGATTAATTGTGTTGTGTGTCTTCGTATGCATTTTGCCGCTGCCATGTTGGTATGTTCGGTATTCAGGCTGAACAATGAAAATGTACACTTCGTGTTCATTTGAAGTTTGCCCGAATAAAAATGCACAAGTCTAGTATCCACATACATACATAACACAGCCCTAAACAATGATGGTGGCTGATCACACGAGACTAGTCACAAGATACAGTTCCATCGTTGTCATTGGACGAGGTCTGTGGAGGAGGCGTGGCCTAATACGGAAGTATCACTGAATGACCAATGTGTGTGGCAACAGCTTAGCAACAATACAAGATACGTGAAGGTAGCAGGGTTCCTTCAGTTAACTAATTCTTACTTTCCTATTTATAGCTGGTTATGTCATTAGTTCATTGCTTCTTTGATGTGGAGCTACCTCGCAGTCAGGGTTACCTTCCTCTTAAGTATTTTCTGTGTCTATGCTGTCTGCCTTTGACCCTTTGCTTCAATCTGACCATGTCTCTGGATTTCCTTTCTGCCCATGTGCACAGATTCACCTTCTCAGATGGTAAATATAGGTAAAGTGAAAACTTCTTACGAAAATCATGGATTAAAAGAAAGGATCCGGAATTAAGAATATCTGAGCCTGCCAAAGTAAAAAAACTTGGCCAGACCTTTGGCACTTAAACGGTTAAATAAGCAAATCATATTTACTCTAGTTATAACTATTTTTGAATCCTTGTAAATGATTTCAGCATTAGTTTAAACCAATGAAAAATACCTTACATCAACAAACTACTTCTAAAATAACTAGACACATGTTCATGCAATTAAATGTGATTAATTATGTCAAGGAAACGCAAAACCATTTACCAACGCAACAAATATAGGGAAGTGCCCACACTCATGAGTACAGAGTTGCTGGACACCGATGGACAGTCTCTTTTTCCAGGGGATCTTAAGATTAATACCTGAGTAACAGATCTTTTAATACTTTCTAGATAAGGTGACCATTTATAGGCATGTAAATCGCAAATCAAGTATAATATGCCAGGCCAGCTGTGTTTCATATTTTATTTTACAATTAACTAGGCACAAATGGTTTTATTGGATTCTGGTTGCATCAAGGTTTTTGAATCAAAACCACAACTATAGTCAGATTAAACATGTCTACCCTCCAGCTGGAGAAACATTACAAGCTTCAATAATCCAGAATGTGTAGCCCCTTTAGTCAAACTACATAAATGAGTATAAAAGTAAGAGCAGTTTTTGCTCAAACATTAGTTGTTCTCACCTTTTAGCAGTGGTGTTGTACACATGACACTGCTCAGGAATGGCACTGTGGTACCAAACAGGAATGTAACTCATAGTTGTCCTTGTAGATTATTTGCAGCTGTTGTATTGGAATTGAACACCATAATGTCCTTAGTATCAGCAGTTCAAGAACTGTGCAGAGGAGTAATGGAGCTTGAAAAGTTAATTGTCTGCTCAGTCATCAGTCACATATCTTTTATGCTTTGCCTGGCTGTTGGCCTCGTGCCAATGGTTGATAACTTAAGATGACACCCATAACTCTACCAGCAATAAAGAAAAATAAGAAAACAATCCAATTCCATATTGAGACTTTGAGTCCAAACTATGCATCCCATCAGAAACTCATATAGCGTGGAAAAAATTTTGAGGATTAGTTTTATCCTCTACCAACATCTAGTCACTATTTCCCCACCTTCGGCAGTATTCTACCCAGGACAAATAAAGCAATGTCTATGGCCTGATTCAGGGTGATTGGGATCCCCTTATGATTTGCTCATTCATAGGTAGCTTGAGCACCACAATGTCCACTTTGTGCTTGAATACAAATGCCAAAACAATGTAACTCATGAGAGCTATCTTGTTCTAATATTTTTTTTACTCGTCTTCCTTGTAATTCCCTGGTTTATCAATGTCACCGTCTACATGTCCAATAAAGATGTTACGGACTGTGCCCTGTTCTCAAAACATTTGCCACAACTCAGCATTGATAGTCCATCGGTCCTGTTTCCAGGTATTCATCCAAACATTTAACCCTTTTTAATGACTCAGCAATACACAATGGGTGGAGCTTCTTTAATGACCATAGCAACAGCTTTTAATTTTGTCAGTTGACTTGAACCTCCATTCCCTGTTTTGTGTTTCTGTATGGGGAAGCAACCACAACCCACACTCACTCATTACTGGTGATGGTGGAGAATCCATCGGTTAACCTTCCCTGTTCCTCCACAATCCCAAGCTGGTGCCTCTTTATAGGGGTCACCCTCCACTTGTATGTGTGGTATGTCTATCTATGTCACACCAACTGACTGTACCCATGTCAGCTGGGTCCTGGCTGGATAATCCTCCTCTTTCTGCTTGGTATTCTGCTATTCCAATTCTGCTATTCCAATTTTTGTAAAGTCTGTTTTGGAGCAGTTGCTATATTGACCTCTAAAATCCAAAGATAACGCTTTGGACTTTTTTTTTTTAGATGCAATTGCTTCATATTGGCTATGGTGTCCCAAACAGGTTGGGATAAGGTTTTTTGAAGTCCATGCCATACCAATACAAATTGAATTGTGTAAGCCTTCTATTTTCTTGTCATCGGCTTTCATTCGATTTATGTTCATTAATCTTTTGCTTGTTCTTATGTCATCAATATAACGATATACTTGGCATGTTATGGATGGCATTGCTGCCCGGGCAACCAGTGCATTGCATAAAGTATGAGAATCCAAATAACCCTGTAGGAGTACAGTGAGATAGTATTGCTGTTGCTTCCAGGTAAATGCAAATTAATCTTGTGATACTTGTGATACTGTGCTATGACAAAAAAGGCATTTAGTAAATCTATAACAACATGCCCATGTGATGAGGTCTGGGCAATTGTCTCTACCATGTTGCTGCGGACCCAGGAGTTTTAAAATACTTCTGCCTCTCCTACTCCACCCGCACTTGTACTGATATAATATCTTTGTTTACCTGTGAGTATAGGGCAGGTGCTTGTCTTCTCTAATTCTACCTCAATCAGTCTGTACCATCCCAGGACTCAACTCCCCTGTCTCAGGTTGCGCACCCTAACTATACTATCTGCTGTTTCTTTTCCCCTCCTTATTATTTATGGACTGTTGTTTGTATGGACAACATAGGAACCACATGTGTCACTCTGTATCTGATTTTGGGTTTGTTGATCAATTAAGTACTCTGCAAAATAGCATGCTTCTCTCGACCTGTGTGCAATTTGAGTGTTCTTGCACCTCTAGGGGTCATCTAGTTGCTGTTCTGCAACATACTTCCTTCACTCGCAGGCCATAAGGGTTCAAGGTTTGGAACCAGTCACCTATAGGGTGTGGCCCGGCACTCTGACACCTTCTCTCCCTTCCTAAAGCTTTGAAAACATTCTTGGTAATAAGGCTACATTTGATTACTGTTTCAACCACACAGTGTAAGAGCACAGGAAAATAACTTACTAGTTCAGATACCAAAATAACACTAGAAACATGCTCATGCAATTAAATGTGATTTATTATGTGAAGTAAAATCAATAGCGTTTGCTTAACTTCAGTTAAGTGCAACAAGCTCAGGGAAAGGCCTTTGTCTGCATGAGCCAACGTCCACGATCGAGAGTACAGAATGGCTGGCCACAATTTTGCAGTCTGTTGTTCCAGAAGAGTTTTAAATGAATAGCCATGCAATAGATCTTGTTATGCACTCTAGATAAGGCAGTAGCGGCGCATACTTCTCTGGGTGGAGGGTAGTCTTAGATCCTGCAAGTAACGTGCACAGACTACATGCATACACTATGTCTGCAACACTGGACGTGTGCCAAAAAACAAGTAAAGCAGGGAGCAAGATAAGAAAAAAAACAGGTGAAAACAGCTACATGAGCACTAAAGAGCAATTAAAGAAAAAAACTCCGATCATAGTATTACTATTCAATGAACTTAGAATTGGCAGCACAGCAATAAATGGTTTATTACAGTTGTGCTCAACAGTTTGCATACCCTGGTAGGAATTATGAAGTATTGGCATTGATTTTGAAAATATGATCATACTATCATACGAATAGTGATCATACAAAGCCATTTATTATCACATAGTTTACATTAGACTTGTGCATTTGTACTCGGGCGATTGTGAAAACGAACCCGAATAGTGCGTTTTCGTTGTTCAAACCACATACTGAAGAAAGAAACATGGCGGCGGCAAAATGTACACGAAGACAAAGACACACAAAACGAAGATTATTTGTTTCTTTGCGATCATTTTCATTTTCGTGGTGCGCCCACCAATTATTCAAAGAAGAGGTTTTATTTGAAGAGGGACATTGATCGAGTGAGCTGATCTTCGTTTGTCCAATCAGCTTACTCTTGTGACATCATACTGAGGGCTTGTCCAATGTCTATGCTACTTTATTTTGAAATAGGAAACAGCCTTTATAAGAGCAGAGCTTGCACGAGATCTATTCATTTTCGCTGTGACTGCTTTTGCATAACTGCTGTGCTGCATCAGAGCATTACAGAGAGAGAGAAGAGATTGTTCTGTGTGAGACTGGTAGTAGCCTCAGTCTGCCATTGCTTAGTGTACTCTTACTGAAGTAGGATTTTCTTTTTTTTTTTGCAGTGCTTCTGTGAAACTGTCAATTGTGTTGTGCTGTTGAGCTGACAGTTTTCTGCACACAGTGCCCTGGGCAATCATTTTTAAAACTTGATTTTGTAATTTCAGTTCAGGACAGTCAGCCAATAACTTAGTTAAAACTGTTGGTATTATTAATTAAAAATATAATTTAATAGTAATATAATATATAATATTAAATATCAGTCATAGTATACTAGTGTAGACGGCTACTAGTGTGTTAATAATTATAATTAATAATATAATTCATTTGAGCTAAATTAGCTGTATTATATTAACTTAGTGTGCTTGAGCCATTCTGTCAGGTAGAAGATAGAGTTAATTTATCCCACATAAAGATTAATCAGTCCGCTACTACCCTTAAGCTTAAACTAGTTGATAATTATTAATTAATAATTATTACATTTCATTTGTTTTGCTCGCCTCAGTCCATCAGTGAAGTGAACTAGTTGCGCTAGTGAGTCCAGCCACATAAGTGCTAAGTGTTTTTTTGTTCAGCAAGCAGTGAAGCTAACTGTTTTGCTGTTAAATTTAATTTTCTATTTTTTTTTTTGGACGAAAGATTGACTGTGTGACGACATATGTACTAAGCAAAACTTTATGGCAGATGTAGTACTAGTAGTAGGAAAATAATTTAGCTAATATTTGTAGACTTAGCAGAAGTAGTACGACTATATCTGTCTGCTTCTGTATCTGATTTAAAGTTGTTTAACCCCATAGTTTAATTATAATTTATAATCTACATTATATAAATTAATAATATGAATAAAATATTTATAGATAATCTCACTTTAGCTTAGTGGGTTTAAGAGCGTCTGTCCTTCCCTAGGGGTAGACTTAGAATGGAATGGAAATATATGGAATGGCAACAGCCGGCACGGAGCCCACAGTGGTAAGTACCCGAGGGAGGGCTCCGTGCGTGGGAGGTGCAGGGTATTTGGGTGAGGCACTGCACATTGATGCCCGACAGGCACTGTGAGCTCCCACTCAATTTGCGTGGCAGACGCGCGCCTGACAATATGATTCCCATAAGAAATAAAATAAATGTGTTTTGCCTTCATACTTTTGATCACAACTGTACCTTTGATTTAGCCACATGATTTTTGCCACACAATATTCCTAGCCACCAAAATAGAATGGAGATACACTGACAGGTTTGCTTTGTCAAATCTGTAGTATAGAAAATTGATGATTTAAGTTATAGTACCAGCTATGGACTACAATGGCAGATGTCTGAATTTAGAAGACTATTGCTGTACACTAAACTGCACTGAAACTAAAATGGCTTTGCCAACCAAGAAGCTGTTTCAGCAATGTTATTTATGATAACCATGCTGTCATTCCTTAGGATTACTTTGGAAAAGAATGTGAGCAGGGATGCACTCTGTAAACCTCTTACATAGATGTTATTGGTCTGTAAGTCTTTGTTGAATCTAAAAAAGAATAATAACTAGTTGAAGCCTTCAGATTTATGACATTTGCCTGGAACCAGAAAAAAAATACTTAAGAAAATATCTACACTAAACCTATGCTTTATAAATATAGAATGCACCACAAGAGTGGTAGATTAGTGGATTTATTTGAGAAGTGACAGTTTTCTGTACTTCAGTACTGGCAAAATGGAATAGATTTTGTAAGGGATTACATGTAAAACAAATTCCAACAGTTTTACTGAAAAATTTTTGATTCAGGAGAGATTTACATAAATGATTTTAGATGACATAAATTCTGACAAAATACAGATTTTTTTTTGTCCTTAAAAAACTAGGACATAATGTATTTTCTTATTATATTCTTTTTCACATGCAAGAGCTCTCACTATTTTTCTGTCCTTTTTCATACCTCACACTATTTATATATATCACTTTATATGTCGATTTACTGGGCTTATATACCTAAAATATGTTGTATAGCATAAAATATTTACAAAAATTAAATGTTTTATATTAGAGACAATATTCCTCGTTCTGTGGAATGCCCAAATGTTGACCAGAAAAAAAAAAACAAAAAACAAAACCATAACGTATATAAAAATGTTTAATTGAAGCATGAATCATGTGACAGAAGGGCATCGCCAATAAGCCAAAAGATGACAATTTCTTAAAATCTTAAACTTAATATCTCTGTAATTGTACCATAAAAGATATAAGACAAAGTCCCATAAACGTTATGACTTTTTTCTAGACGTTATTAAAGCAAAATCTTGACTTATCAGTGACAAAATGTCTAAAGTTGTATAAAAAGTGACAGTAAAGCACTGCCGTCCATCAAAAAAATGCCTCTCTCATTTCCAGCTGTCTTGGTACACACTGGCACCCATGACATAGTAAGAGGAAAATGGAGTGTACTAAAAAGTAATTTTAGGGATTTAGGTAGTAAGATTTAAAAAAAAAGTAGCACACTACCTGTGCCACGCGCTACACCAGAAAGACAGCAGGAGATTAAGCAGCTAAATGCATGGCTGAAGTCTTGGTGTAAGAAGGCAGGCTTTGGTTTTTTAGCGCGCTGGGCTGATTTTGTTTTGGGGTACGATCTCTATAGTTGTGATGCATTGCACCTGAATGCAAGAGGGTCCAATGCGCTTGGGGAGAGAATGGCTAGACGGTTGGAGGAGATTTCAAACTAGGAATGGGGGGTAAATACCGGGGTAGACAGTATAGAAAGGGAAGGCAATTTACTTAGTAACCAGGTGGCTGGATCTGGGGGCTTGGTCTATACAGATAATGGGGAAAAGCATATATTTTGGCCCCCAAAACAAGGACAGAAAGCGATGCAGCATTAGTGTTAAATGTCAAGCTAAAGGTCATGTCTGCAATGCTCACAGTTTAGGGAATAAGATCCACAAATTTATAACAGTAGTGACAACTGAAGGGAAGGGTGGCCCTATATGTGAAAAATAATACAAAATCTAACTTAACACAAGTTGGTGAGGAGAATCAGTTTGGGTTACATTACATATGGTCAAAAGTAAAGTAACTTGTGTAATTGTGTGATTTATAGACCCCCAGGACAAGTAGAAGAACTAGATAAAATACTAGTAGCGGATAAAGCTAAATTGACAGTGAAGGGGGATGTTATAATCATGGGTGACTGTATTCTCCCTTATGTGAACTGGAAAACCAAAGTAGCTGGTTGTGCCCATAGTACAGATATTATCAACTCCCTACTTGGATTATCTTTAAAACAAGCAGTTTAGGAGCCAACTCGTAAGGAGGCCATATTGGATTTAGTGTTCACAAATGGAGATTTGTTAAAAGATATTTCTGTAGGTGAAAGTTTGGGATCTAGTGATCATCAGTGTGTGTGGTTTAATATACAAACAGTGACTGAGTCACCCCATACAAAAAGAAATGTTTTAGATTTTAGAAAAGCTGGCTTTTCTAAAATGGGTATATGTGTAGAGGAGTCACTATCAGGCTGGGGCCATTTAAATGGAGTCTAGGAGAATCACAGATTCAGATAACAGAACATTTTATTAGGCTTGTCAGTAAGAGTAAAAAATTAAAGAAACCTCTGTGGTACTCTGCAGAAGTGGCCAAAAAAGAAGTTAGCCTTTAAAAATACAAATATACCCCAACGTGAGGAAGATAGACAGATCTATAAGATTAGGCAAAAAGAAGCAAAGCAAGAGTTGCCAAATCACACGCAGAAGAGAGAATTTCCATGTCAGTAAAAAGGGAGATACTTTTTTTTTAGATATATAAATGAGAAAAGGAAATTAAAACAAGGATTGGTTAGATTAAAAACAAAATAAGTAAGGTATGTAGAAGAGGATACAGGTCTAGCTGACTGCCTCAGTTCAGTTTTTACAAATGAAAATGAGGGAAAGGGACCTCAGTTAGGAAAAAAGACTGAGTCATTTGAAATATGTGAGTTTATCGAGGCGGAGGTTCTACTTCAGTTGTCTAAAGTAAAGACAAATCAGTTGATGGGGCCTGATAGAATACACCCCAAGTTGTTAAAATAGCTTGGTGGTGTACTAGCAAAACCATTAACTGATTTATTTAATGATTCATTGGTAACAGGAGTCAACCCGGGGGATTGGAAATTAGCGAATGTTGTGCCCATTCACAAAAAAGACAATAGGGAGTTAGGCAACTACTTATCAGTAGTTGGGAAATTGATGGAAACTATGTTAAAGGACAGGATTGTTGAACATCTGAAGTCACATGGGTTTAAAGATCAAAAAACAACATGACTTTACCTCAGGAAGATCATGCCAAACAAATCTTATTGGTTTTTTTTTAATTGATCACATTAATTGATCAAGGTCGTGCAGTAGACATTGCATATCTGCATTTCAGGAAAGCTTTTGACACTGTCCCATATATAAGACTTAAATAAATAAACTGCAATCTCTGAGTTTAGATGTTGTTGAATGGATTAGGGAGTGGCTGAGTGACAGAAAACAGAATTTTTTTTTTACTTTATTAGTACTGTTTGGTGTGGAGTATTATTGTTTTTAACCGTGTTTTTTATTTATATATATTTTTTGGTGACTGTATTATGAGAATTTGTCATCTTCACTTACAATCATGGATGGAAAATGCATACGTTATATTATAAATTGCTATAAATCACTTTACATTTTTCACTTTAGGCAATGTTAAATCCCACCTATGTAATTTATTTGCACATGTATTCAATTTATACTTTTATATACCGTATTTGCTCGATTATAAGGCGACCCCCCCAAATCTGAATATTAATTTAGAAAAAAAGAAAAAGCCTGAATATAAGACCACCCTATAGGAAAAAAGTTTTACCAGTAAATGTTAATTCATGTAAACTATTTTTTTTAAATAAAAGCTATGACTGAGAAAAATATTTTGTTTTTATTCTTTTTTTCAACCTGCTCCCCCATTATTGCACCACCTTGCCCCAAGGCTTGCACTCTGCCCCAGAAATGCCTCTATACCCCATTATGCACTGTTGCCCTATGATATTCCTTTCAACTTCTCTAAATGCTACTGTGCCCATGATCATGCCTTTTTGACGCCCTATGTGCACTCTTGCCTCCAGAATTGCCTTATACCCCTATATGACACTCTGGCATTTAGGGGGTTTAAAAGGCATATTATTGGGCAGAGTGGCATATAGGGAGGTATAAGGCATTTCAGGGAGGCAGAGTGGCGTATAGAGGGTTAAAAGGCACTTCTGGAGTCAGAGTGGCATTAAGGGGGTTAAAAGGCATTTCATAGGGCACTCTGCCTCCAGAAATGCCTTATGCCCCCCATTTAACACTCCCTGCCCCTCACTCCTCCAAACTTACTGGTGCATCCATCGCGCAGACCTTCCCGGCTGTCAGAGTTCCCCGGCCGCCCCTGGTGCGGGGAACTCTGATCTCTGACAGCCGGGGAAGGTCTGCGCGATGGACGCAGACAACCTCCGCTGCTAACTGCACCTCCTCCTGGCTGCAGCGGACGTAGAGCTCTACACGCTGCCTGGACTAAGCACCGGGGACTGAGAAGCACCGGTAGGTTGGGGGGGCATAACACAGGAGGATCCAGGTCCCCTGCATTGCTGTGGGGGATCTGGATCTTAGTGTCATAGTCAGACCTATTTGAGGTCTGGTGCCTTAGTGGAATCAAAGGTGAAAATTAAATATGAGAGGAAGGATGCTGATGTTTAAGTTTGCGGGTATCCTTAAAGTGGGTCTTAAGGGATATTTTGAAGGACCGAAGGCAGGGGGAGAAGGTGATTAAGCCAGGGGATGCCCTTCAAGACGATAGATGCAGCGTGCAGTGTGCATGAGAACTAGAAATCAAAGGAGAGGAGTTAGGAGTATATTTATAGATATATACATATCTATATATACACATATCTATATATATACAGGTTTGAAAGTAAGAGTCAGGATTTTAAAATGAATCCAGAAGTTCACAGGCAGTCAGTAAAGAGACTGCCAGAGATGAGAGTTTGTAAAGCAGTGGGTGGATTGCATGATGGATTGCAGAAGGGCAAGATGGGTATGAGGGAAACCAGCTTAGTCAAGATGGGAGATAATGAGGGCATGGACAATAGGCTAAGTGGCATCTTCTGTTAGGAAGGGCCAAAATGCAGACAATGTGTTTTAAACATATAGACAGTTTTATTTAGACAGACTGGGCGTGGATGGTATCTAAGGGGTCTGAGTCAAGAGTGAAACCAAGGCAGTGAGCCTGAGGGGACAGAGAGATAATTGCACCATTGAAGCTGATGGAAAAATAAGAAGTTTGGTTTTTGAGAGATTGAGTGCTGACATTAAGTTAGAGACAAAGGCAGTTAGATACTCAATCTAGGACTGAGAGAGAGAGAGAGAGATCGGGACAGGCTAGCTAGATCTGGGTCATTGGCTGACAGATGGTATTGAAAGCCAAAGGTCACGATGAGTTTTATAAGTAAGGTATTGTAAAGTGAAAAGTAAACAGAATGGGTCCTAGAACTGAGCCTTGGAGTATGCCGACTGGAAGGGGAAGGACAGGGAAGTGTTACAGGGGAGGGAGATACTGAAAGTACCATCAGAAAGGTAGGATGTGAACTAGGAGAGGGCAGTGTCAAGGAGTAAAACTACATCTACAAAACTGCAGCTATTGTGTGGTTTTCCCGGTCTGCAGTGATCAATGCTGGTTCTAATAGAAAGGTGTCAGAACACAGAGTGCATCGCAGTTTGTTGAGTACGCGGCTGACCCTTGTCTGCTGCCGAAAGTGCCTACAATGGGCATGTGAGCAGAAGAACTGGACAGTGGAGCAATGGAAGAAGGTGGCTTGGTCTGATGAATCACGTTTTCTTTTTTTACATTATGTGGATGGATGGGTGTTAGGGTCATATGAAACCAATATAAATCTTTTTGGCAATAAACACTAGAGGTGAGTATGGCGCACACAATGAGGTTGCCATATGGAAAAGTATCTAATTCCCATGGCTAAATATGGTGATGGGTCTTTAATGTTTTTGGGCTGTTTTTATGCCAGAGGACCTGGACATTTTGTTAGGATACATGGCATCATAGACATTATATCAACTATAAGTAGATATTAAATGAACTCTCTACCAGAAAGATCAAACTCAACACAAAAATGACCAGATTTGACCACAAGATCAAGGTCCTACCGTGACCATGCAGGTTCCCTGACTTGACCTCATAGGAAACTTGTGAGGTGAACTGAAGAATAGAGTCCACCGAATTTGAAGGCTATGGAAAGCTGTGTGGAGGAATGGCCTCAGATTCTTTGCCATGCATTCTCCAACCTCATCAGGCATTATGGAATAATACTCAGAGCTGTTATCTTAACAAGGAGAGGTAGGTAGCACAAAGTATTGACTAAAAGGGTATCAATTATTGTGCCATCCAAATATTTAACATTTTTTTTTGGATAAACCTGTGTTTATTTATTTGGTCATATTTACCAAAGGTGCCAATATTAGTGGACGGCAGTGTATATTCTTCATTTATAAATATCGGTTACAAAACCAGGGATTTTACTTGGCTTGTGCACAGTAAAATCTGTGTTTCAGTTGTTTCAAAGGTAAAACCTATTCCTAAGAAGTTTTAGACTGTTGCCTATTTAGGCTACCAGACAAACCTCTAATTTGCAGAAAACTTTAAAGTTGTATTATGTTTATCTTTGATTCATTGATATATAATGGTGACAAAACTTGGCATTTAACTGTTAGTAGAAGGGATTATTTTTATTTGTTTATTTTATCAGTAAGAAAAAACATTTGGAGAGGTCTTTGAGAATCCTTTTTGCTCAGAGTCAGAAGTTAAACTATGACGCACCGCATGAAGCAGTACTGGAAATCCTTGATCTACTAGTGCTAAAATCTTCCCCACCCCACCTACCAAAGCAAGGCATGGTTTTAATTACAACCAAGGACTCTCTGAAGAGTCATGTGCTGGTGATTTTGTGGGATCCAGGGTGAAGATAGCTTGTGTTACCACTACTGCAAACACTGCCAGCACTCCCCACAGCAAAGATGGGTAAGCACTAGACTTGCGCATTCACATTAGTACCTATTGCAAGTTACCAAATTTTGTTGCCGCTGGGTTATCTCCACAGAGATGCAGAAGAAAGATGATAGCAGATTAATGATTGAAGATAGAATAGAGAAGATGAAGAAGATGTGGAAGTAGTCGGCAGACGTGGAAGTGGTCAGCAAATAATGTAGGGAAACATTTAGAGAGTGAGAGAGTAAGTGAGAATCTGATAGAGCGATTGTGAATGTGGGCACCAGGCAACGGATTATGCTTCCAAATTTTCAGTTCAAACAAATAGGCATTGAATGAAATTTGTTGCCCGTAAACAAATGTGCTGAAAACGAACGTTTTTGGCTCATTTGCACAAGTCTAGTAGACGCTATGAGATGGTGGCAGCAGATCTATTTCTGGTCCAGGAGATCGTGAGGAAGAAAAGGGAAGTTCTAGTCTTGCACCAGTAGTGGGCCTTACTACGCCTTCGTGGAAAAAGCTATGGTCATCAATGACAAGAATATTGTTGTTGATGATGATGACCTTGATATACATTATGACCCAGGCATAGAGGAGTAAAACAACAGATCTTACAGTAATATTTCCTATTAGAAATGTTAATCCTTCCACTCTCCAGAACCAACAGCAGCAGGATAGCTATGCCATGGGTTCCCCTACATGCAGCTACCAGAGCAAAGGGTGTTGTGGGGCCTCAACCTTCTTGAAGAGTGTGACTGGTTTCCACACTTCTTGTTGAAAGATAAGCAGGCTAAGGCCGCTGGAACTACTGTCCACTCCACATATGGAGTGCCACTAGTGCACAGCATGTTTTTTTCCCCACTGATTGCTTTCTTGAAAGCCAATCTTCCCAAATTAGATTGCCCAGCACTCAATATTCAAAGGTTACACAGTTACATAGTTCATAAGGTTGAAGAAAGACCTAAGTCCATCAAGTTCAACCCTTCTACCTAACCTTCCTATTCTTGATCCAAAAAAAACCTTAATTAAGCTACTTTTGATTCTGCCATCAGAGGAAAATATTCCTTTTTTCCTTGGATCAAGAAGCTCTAAAATATTAATGTTATTTTACGTATAGCCCTGTATGTCATGCCTTTCTAAAAAAAAAATATCCAGACCCCTTTTGAAGGCATCTGGGTGTATTTGATAACAACACCTCCCTTGGCAGTGAATTCCATACCTTTTATTGTCCTCACTGTAAAGAAGGACTGAAACCTGCGCTCTTCCAGTCTCTGAGGGTGAGCGCTTGTTCTTTGTACATTTCTGTTAATGAACAGGTCACTGAAGAGCTTGTTATATTGGCCCTGCATTTATTTATATAATGTTATCATATCCCCTCTGAAATGCCATTTTTCTAGCGTATATAATTTTAACTTTTTTAGTCTCTTCATAACTAGTATCTCCCAATCCCCTTATTAATTTTGTAGCCCTCCTTTGCACTTTTTCTAGTTCCATAATGTCCTTTTTAAGGACCAGTGCCCAGAATTGTACCGTGTATTCAAGGTGAGCTCTTACCAATGACCTGTAAAGAGGCAAGATAATATTCTCCTCCCTTTAAGCAATACCTCTTTTTATGTTATTAAATTATGTTATTATGTTATTATTAAGTCTGTTGCCTACCGTTATTCCTAAATCCTCCTCATTGGTAGTTTTCCCCAAGGATATTCCGTTTAAAGAATAGGTTGCCTTTTTATTATTTTTACCATAATGCATAACTTTGCATTTCTCTATATTGAACCTCATCTGCCACTTGCACACGCAGTCCCCAACTCTGTCTAAATCTTCTGAATTACCCAGCCTAAGTTTGTGTCATCAACAAAAACTGTGACATGGCTCTCAATGTAGCTTGGGAGATCATTTATAAACAAATTAAAAAGAAGAGGACCGAGGCACTCCACTTAATACCTGCGTACAGGCTGAGAAACATCCATTCACAACAACCCCATTCTATCTTTTAGCCAATTTCTGATCCACATACAGACATTTGCCCCTAAGCCTATTTCTGTTAATGTGTAGAGTAGCCTTTTATGTGGAACCGTATCAAATGCCTTAGCAAAGTCCAGATAAATCACACCTACAGTCACACCCAGGTCTATATTTTTACTAACTTCTTATTAATTATTCTTTAATTATAATATATTAATTCTTATTATTATTTTAAATACTGTTAGTCCAATAAAAAAGGTATTACAAGATTCTGCAACATTCTGTTTTTTGCATTCGTATACACTGGACTAATACGGCTACCCCAAACTACAGTACTAACTTCTTCATAGAATGCTAATAGGCTGGTTTGACAAGACCGGTCTTTCACAAATCCATGTTGACTTCTACTAATTAGATTATGGATCTTGAATGTATACCTTTATCAACCCTTCAAATAATTTCCCCACTACCAATGTTAAGATTACTGGCCTGTAATTGCCCGGTTGAGATTTTGATCCCTTTTTAAATATGGGCACAACATCTGCCTTGTGCCAATCTAATGGAACTTTGCCTTAGCTGAAATATTAGTCATAATGGTTGGGCCAGAATTAGGCTTAGCTCCTTCAGTACCCTTGGGTGTATACCATCCGGTCCAGGGGCCTTGTCTACCTTGAGGCTAGGTTTCCACTTGGGTTTTTTTTGCTAAAAACGCCCATAAAAACGCCAATAGCGCCACCTGGCGTTTTTTTTGTGAAAAACGCTGCAGCCAGATGTTAGCTGTAATTCAATAGGAAATCGCAAAATGCCATTTCCACTTGGCGTTTTTCTGTTTGGCGTTTTTTCAGTCCTCTTTGGCGTTTTTCTGCTTTTTTGGGCTCTGTGGCAGTTTTTCAAAACTGCAGCATGTTGACACTCTGGCGTTTTTTGCAAGAAATCTTGGCTTTTTTTCTCCAATAGAAGTCTATGGGAGAGAAAAAACGCCATGAAAAAGCCATGTGGGTTTATTGCCTTGGCGTTTTTTATGGCGTTTTTCCACAGTTACAATGCA
>VKOC01047226.1:0-60082 GCA_009364415.1 Spea multiplicata
GGGGCGTCGCCAGGGGGGGGCCAGAGGGGGCCATGGCCTCCCCTACATTATGCTGTGCCCCCCAGTGTGCCCCCCAAGTGAAACGCTATACCATTGAACACTAAGCTCCAATTGCAGCCGATGCAGCTGACAGTTTCAAAGTGGCTGTAAAACTGCCTCCGCTGGCTGCTTAATGGATTGTTGGCATGCCAATCACTGACTGAGGCTCTTTGTCCCGCCCTTTGAAGGGGGCGGGCTCTTACAGAACAGTTGCTTGTCACTGCCTGACAGGGAGAAGAGCATGAGGGAGAAGAGCAGTCTGCTGTTACAGTGCAAGAATGAAGGCCAGCAAAAAAGTATTTTATTTTAAATAAATAGTGGAGGTGACAGAAGGAGGGACATTAACAAGGTGGGGGCTGCATTGGGAAAAGTAAATAATACACAAAGATGGTGGCTGGGGACATAATTACACATCAGGGTGGTTAGAAGGATGTCACATATATCAATACACAAACGGGGGGGTTAATACACATGGGTATGGGGGCCATTATATTAACCAGTACAAGGGGTTGGTGCATCAATACACAAGGGAGGGGGGCTGGCTGGGGGCATCAAATAAATCAATACACAAGGGTGTATTGCAAAAATGCACAAAGGGGGGTGGCTGGGGGGCACAAATACACAAGGGTCAATACACACAAACAACAAAGCAATGTGGAAGGCATTTTATATGGTTATCCCATCCTGATGTGGGGGTCCATGTGGCAGCAGAACCTGCCCTGGGGTGTGTGTTTGGGTGTCAGTGTGGCAGAGCCTGCCCTGGGGTATGTGTTTGGGTGTCAGTGTGGCAGAGCCTGTCCTGATATGTGTTTGGTCATCTGTTTCCTGGCACTTTACTTGCTGTAGAGGGTTAAATAGAACTTTGTAATTTTTATTTATCCAGATTTTGTGGTCACTTCAGAGGACAAAACTTTCTAGGCCTAGAAATCAGTGAGAGGAAAAGTAAAGGTTTTGTGTTATTTACTCTTATTTCAATCTGAATATATTATTAAAAGTTAGATGTTGGTTCAGAGTTTGTAAAACTCAATTCTTGATTACAGTATACAGGACGCTATTCCCCTTTGGTTTCACAGACCAAGTGGTACTCAGCTTAGTTATATGCAGCTGCATGCATTGTGTTATCTGTGATGAGGCGTTCATTTGTTCGTTTGGTGACGCAGCGCTAAGATGGTTGTGATGCATTAATGGCTATAAGTTTTGTTGAAGTTTCCATTATGTCTAATCTCCTTAATTTATTTGGGCCTTTTTTGATTTCTGGGATTTTAATAATGTGATAAAAAAGAATGATTTATAGTTGTTTGGATGTCAAATAGTGTGTCAAATTCTGTTGATCTGTATCTGCTATGTTTCCATACATTATTTATGTATAACTGCAAATACAGGTTTTTTTTTATCTCATTCAGTTGCATGTGCTGTTTCCATGTGTTGTTTATTTGATCTATACCTGAACTACAGGGTGTAAGTAAAAGAGCGGTATGGTTTAGTGAATGAGGGGACAAAGGGACTCTGGAGATGATTACAGGGGAGAGGACCTCTCAATGTCACGGTGCAGTCAGAAGGAGGGAACACTGCACTGACTCTCACAGTCTTCCCCTGATCTGTAGTCAGTGTGTCAAATATATTGGCAGCAGGGTCTAATATTAATATATATCGGAAGCTGGGGCTAATATTAATATATATTGGCTGCAGGGCCTATTATCAATAAATATTGGCTGCAGGGGCTAATATTTATATATATTGGCTGCAGGGACTAATAATATATATCGGCAGTAGGGGCTAATATTAATATATGTTGGCAGCAGGGTATAATTTTTATGTATATCGGCAGCAGGGTATAATATAAGTATGTATATCGTCAGCAGGGTATAATATAAGTATGTATCCGCAGCAGGGGCTAATATTAATATATATCCGCTGCAGGGGTTAATATTAATATATATATATCAGAAGCAGGGTGTAATATTTCTATATATATGCAGCAGGGTCTAATATTTATATATATTGTCAGCAGGGGCTAATATTAAAGAATGAAAAATAACTGTCACTTTAGCTGTTATTTTGAAATCATATTTTAATCACAGTCTTTACTTCAAAGAGATAAATACATATTGTGTAGTTAAAAATGCACGTCTAACGTGTGTATGTATGTGTATATATATATATAGTGTATATGTACCGTTTTATAATTGGCCCCCCTACTTTGGTCCCTGGCCCCCCATGTGCCCCCCTAAATATGAAAGCTGGAGACGCCACGCTCTACTAGAAAGCCACTTAAATTTCACTTCAAATTAACATATTGTATCTTAGAGTCAAACTAGGGATTGTGTATTCTCAAGCACCATGTCAGCAATCCTCATGAAGCGAAAAGCAAAACAAAAGGGCTGCCAACATATTATCTTTTTTTGTGGGGTTTTTAAAATCTTTTTGAGTGGACCTTCTTGGAAACATCTTAGAAGAGAACAGTACAATAAAAATATTAAGTTCAATTTTTATCAACCTAAGTTTGTGCAGCTCTTGTACAGAAGTAGCAAATGTCAAAGTGGCCTTTACTGTATTACACATTTTTCATATCCTGATACAACCATTATATACATTAATGTAAGCATATGATTTAATTATCCTGTGATGCAAATTTTGTTGTTTCTAGCTTCATCCAGTGCTCACTCCTCTGATGTTCAAAGGGTTAACTGTCTTAGTAAAATATCATTAAAAGCCACTATTAAAGTATAATCAAGGAAGATTAAGAGGCTACGCCTCCATGTGTTTGTTTTAGCCAGACAGATACATATAATGCAAAAAATAATTGTTTGGCTACAGCATCTGGCATATTTATCATTGCATATGGCCCTTGTGCAACTAGTAAACAAAATCGATCCCAAAACAAAGAAAATGATCAATATTTCAGTCCACTTAATGTGCTCTATAAATGAGTGACATTCAGAAACTGTGGAGTAAAAAGAGTCTGATGATGATTAATGTGTTTAAGATGACTGAAGAAGGTATTCGGCCAAATAATCAATACTGCTTTACAAGTTGCTATGTCCCACTCAAGTTACCATTAAATATTACAATAACCCAATGAACCAAAATAGAAAACTTCTTGAATGCACCACTGGCTCCTCCAATCTCCTGGTTATGGATTGAAGTGAATAGGGTGTTAAGTTTCTATGAGAATATGTTACAACAGTAATGAGACTATTTATAATCAATGATATATGCAGGGTCACGTTAGTAATTATAATTGAGAAAATAAAAACACGTAATATTGCCAGTCATGCATGAGGTTCTTCCTTACAATTTGTGAAATTATTATTATTAAGTATATTGACAAGCTTAAGATATAAAATAAACCGTTGTTACATTGGAAGTGTTAGTGGCTGCTTCCATGTAACAAGAGTAAAAGGTGGAAAACTGCAGCTGCATGTTTCAGGTAAAAAAAAATATTTGGAATAGTTTCATATTTTTCTTTTTAAACATTCTCAAGATGTCAGAAATAAAAATCTGTATTTCATTCAATTTGCAGGAAAAATGCTGTGATGGAATTCCTTCCAATCACTTGGGTGAGGTGCCTTTCTTATTCTGCTTTTTTTCCAGGTATAACCCCTTTCCATTAGCAGGAAATGAGCTTTTGATGATTGATCATCAATGGATGGCATCAAAAGGTATTTTTTAATTGATTGTGCCCTTTTGCTACCAAATAAAGTGATTCCATGCTTCTGAGAGCCAAAGGGTACATCGAATGGACTTGGCCCCCCTGCCTGCTCCCTCACAGCATCTCTTCTCTTGCTCCGCCCAGGAACACAGCGGAATCACGTGGTTTGACATCACTTCCCGTGACTCTGCTGTGTTCCTGGGTGGAAAAAGAGAAAAGAGCTATAAATAGAATAACATTAATATTTTAGAACTTCTTGATCCAAGGAGAAATCGGATTGCCTCTTGGAGTCAAGAAGGAATTATTTTCCCCTGATGGCAGAATTCGAAGTAGCTTAATTTTTTTTTTTGCCTTCTTTTGGATCAAGAATAGGAAGGTTAGGTAGAAGGGTTGAACTTGATGGACTTAGGTCTTTTTTCAACCTTATGAACTATATATGTAAGAGAGGCTGTGAGGGACCAACACGAAGGCAGCCTTGCGGGACTGTGCGGGAAATCTTCAGTTCAGATAAGGAGGTGGGCGTGATTGACCAAATATGTGGCCGGGAGCAGGCGGGATTGGACACACATGTTGAGGGAGTGGGCGGGAGTGGAACAAAACACATTGCGGGAGCTGACGGGATTGGACAAAAAATCCGCGGGAGCGGGGTTACAAAAGCAGTCCCGCACAGGGGACTTTCTTAAAAAATGTTTTAGTTTAAGTTTTATTTAGGTATGGTTGGGCACATGCCTTGCCAAAGGGTATTTAACCATTAAGCAATAAAGGAAGTAAGGAAGATGAATTCCATCTACCCCATATAGCTTGTTAGATTGAATTATAGGCCATGCGATGGAGAGGGAGGGTATAAGTTGTCTCTATTGCCATCCAAGAGTAACTGATCGACACTCAACCCTCCTGCTGAAGGGATGGGGAAGAAGGATGATTACGCTGCAGTCCACCTTGAACAATAGTGGGTCTGGGATTCTTCTGTATATATATATATATATATATATATTATATATATATTTATAGTATAGTATATTTTATGTACTTTTTGTTTTGTTGTATAAATGCTTGGCTTTATGAGTTGTAACTCAATTCCAGCTGGCATTTACAATTTAAAAGGAGCTCAAAAGTAATTAAATACAATTTAGGGTTGATCTAAGACAGGTATAGTTTGATGCAAGCATAAATGCAAATTGGAAGAGAATATGTGTGAATATGTGAGGTTGAAATGTAGTCCAATGTAGTGCTAACTCGCTTCCACTGCCAACGGGCATTCAATTGCACTTAAGGAAAAAGACCCAATACTTACTTTGGATATATTGTATCATTTGATAAATATCTTTGCCATATTTGTTTGTAGAATCCTGTTTTTTTCAGCCAACATGCAAGGTCATAATTTAAACTAGGCCAGTATATAATGATACAGTAACAAGTGCTCAATCAGAGAGGTTTTTCCATTCCTGACATCAAAACACACGCTATGTAATGCATATAAACTTTGTTTGACCTTAACATCTTTTCGCAATGTGTTCTATTTGTTGGATTTAAACGGAAAGCTCTAAATGGCTACAAGGAAAAATGTCAAAACATAAAGTTTAAGTGCTGTCACTGCACTGCAAAGAACATTTCTTATACTGACACTTCTTCGTGGATGGTTTAAATTATGGTCTTCCTCTGACTGCTACACAAGAAATTGGTTAAAATACTGTATTTTTCTGGCAATCTATGCACACGATTATGACCTTTTAATGAACTTTTCAGGTTTTATCATTCCCATTTGCTCCCCCTTCAGACTATATTTTAAAAGTCTAACCGTCTGAATGAAGGTTTAATGGGTCTTTTGGTTATTGGGGAAAATGATGTTCCATGCATATTAACTAACTAATGAAATAATAGAATGAAATACAGAAAAGTCCTAGCCATGGTGTACATGCTTCCTTTTTACTCTAGACACCTTGGTTTAGTAACAAAGAGAAAAACAAGCTTTGGTAATGGTCTGATATGTTTGCATCAGAGCAGCCCAAGTTGACATTTTTCTCGTTCACCTCCCATGGCTAGCCCCGTGGATCATGTGGCTAACAACACTGCTGGTTGGCCCCACCCTCATGACTTGCTATCATTGTCCCCTTGGGAAGTTTTCAGGTATGTTCATAATAGCCATGTCCTTTATGATTGATCACGAAATCTGTCAGTTAAAAATTCCAGTAAACTCCCAGTTCAGTGAATACATCCCAAGTCTTATTTACGGTAAGTTTACCTATTTGTTCAGTTAAAACTGATTTTTACTGAGAGTCAAGAAAATTACTGCCAATCAGCAATCCAGTTCCTGCAAAACACAGCAGAAAACTAATCAAAACTAACAATACGGTATATGCTCGATTATAAGATTATAATTGCCCCAGTCTGCCCTATTGTAGGGCCGGCCCTGGGTAGAGGTTAATTACACCTATATGAAATAAAACATGTTTGGGCATCAAAGATGCTCCTATACCCCCTGCCTTAAGACTAATAAAAACAGAGGCATTTGGAAATATATGCGAGATAATAAACCTGTTATAGGTCATAACCTCTTATTTCTAAAGTATATGCATTCCACTCTGATCATGCAAAGAAAATCTTTGTCTAAATCTATATTTTTCAACTGCAGGCATTTATTTAAAAGGTTTTTTTTGGTCCATTGATTCTACTGCCAAAATGTTTCTTATTGTTACAGTCTGCTGTATAAGATTTGAAAATAATTACCTTGCAAACTGTTTTATGCCAGCTTCCTATCACCAAGCTAATGCACAGCCTTGAAAGGAAACTACTGTCTATAAAATGCATTGGAAAAAAATGAAGAAAAGAAACACTTATTTTTCAATTCGAACTTAGAACTGTTGCTTTTGACAGCTATTTTTTTTTTAAAATCCCATTAACATCTCAAAGCATGGTTCCAGGTAAGTCAACTCCAGAGAAGGCAAGCTGACCTAGAACTCAATGCTGATTAACCAACAGAACTTGCAAACAAATCTACTGCAAACTTAAACTTCACCAATGACTTACATGGTAAAATCAAACCGGGATAATTAAACACCATACTTGGATCAGTTAGGTTTATCTCTTTATATACAGTTAGTAAGTGCAATTTAACATCAACTGAGCTGAACTATACACAAAGGTGACATGGGATAGGCAATGTTTAACTTGTAACTTGATTTTTTTTATGAGATGCTGTTCAATTACTGTTCATTGGTCTTATGTTGAATGGATAGTCTTGCCTCTTTGACTGAATTAAACTTTAATGAACAAGCCCCTAATATAGGGGTGCTGCCACAATCACAGTTTACCTGGAAATTCTTGGCCTGGCTGTATTTCATAGATTGGAAGAAATTATAATACAGAGCTTTTTGAATTGAGAGCATATCAACCAGTATCACTGCACTCAGAATAAATCACTCATCATTTTATGAGTTTTATTTAGTACAGGGTGGGTTTGGCAGGAGAGTTATAGTTTCAATAAACTGAAACTGAAGAAGGTCTAGTAAACGTCTTCTGCAACTGTGCTGGCCCAGTATAGTTAAATCAAAGAAATGTCTTCAGTCTCCTTACACATTGAATTATGCATTATACGTGACATGCTCAGCACTTCACACTCGAAAAAACGTGCCAATGTTGGCCCTTTATAGTAAATAGTAAGATGCGTAAAACCTCAACAGATAAAACTACTACTCTTATTTCATGTTTTTCTATAATTCAGATGGTATAACACTTGTATGAACTAAAGTGAATAAGAGTATAATCATTGTCACCAGTGGGTCAAAATCACTATGTAAAGTTCCGTAAGCACAGCATATGAAAACATATAGTAAAACAGTGCAGATAAATTGAAATAAATATATGAAACTATGGGTCATGGAAATCTCTAAAGGTTTTCTGATGACGTGCAGTTTTCTTGATTAGCATGCACTCCAGTAAGCTTTACATTTGGCCTACATTTTGGGGATTCTGTAACATTTTGGTTAGCGGTAGTGTGTTCTTCTTGTCACTCCATTAAATAAAGTATCAAATCTAGGAATGATGTTGTAATCTTGTGTTACATATTCCGGTCAATGGATATACCCGTCAAAGAGAATCTTCCGCTCTATGCATTTATTTGCTCTACCATTCATATGTTACAAAATACTCTAAAATGGAATGTTAACATTTTTGTTACCTTATATTACATATTACATGACATATATGTTCAATACCCCCACTTAATAACCACCTACCATGCCTTTCTGCTTACACTAAAGGTGAGAAATACCCTTGTTCGTAGCTACCCTGTCTCTAGCTCCAGCCACCAATCCGGTCAATAGTGAACGCTGGTTGCCAGGCATTCTCTTAACAGAAAAGTGTGCTTGGGCACAAGTCTTCACAGTATAACTGGAATCAAAAATACTGCATCCTTGCATACCAGTTTCTTAATATTTTGGATTGAAAGTGAGATATTTTGTAGTTCCACTTTTTGTCAGCCCTGAGTCTTCAGCAGCTTGGGAGCTTCCCCACTCTCTTCAGTCCCTTCTACTTCTAGTCTAAATTGACATGGATTAACAATGAGAAAAACGTCCTGCTTATCTGCTAATACTTGATGTACGGCAAAGCAGGAACACAATGGTTGTTCTTCTGGGTAATGTGAAGGCTTCTTTGGTGCATGGCTCGCTATCCTAAAGTAAATACATTTGCAGAGACACAGACATGCTTAAGTTATATGGACAAAAGTACTGGGACACCTGACCATTACACCAAAAGGGACTTTTATGGCATTCAAAATACATAATATGTAGTTGCTTCCAACTTTGTGGGAACAGTTTAGGGAAGACCATTTTTTTATTCCAGCATGACTGTGCCCCAGTGCACAAAGCAAGGTCTATAAAGACATGGTTGGATGAGTTTGGTGTGGAGAAACAGATCCCTGACCTCCACCCCATCCCAACACCTTTGGGATGAACTGGAACGGAGATTGCGAGCCAGGCCTTCTCATCTCATATACTCTACTGAATGAATGGGCACAAATCCCCACAAAAACACTCCAAAATCTTGTGAAAAACATTCCCAGAGGAGTGGAAGCTGTGATAGCTACAAAGGGGGCACTAACTACATACTAATGTTTATGTATTTAGAATGCAATGTCATAAAAGTTCCTATTGGTGTAAATGGCATGTTTTATCTTCCAAATTTGGTGGTAAAAAATAAATGCACAATGCTGTGTTATGGAATATGATAGCACTGTATAGATAAATACATAATAGCACTGTATAGATAAATACATAATGATGATAATAATATTTAGTCTAAAAAAATAATTCTGAGCTTTTTGCTTCCTTTTTGTCCGATTTGTGGGGGGTCTGGAGTCCTTTACGTGGAAGAATCCCAATACCAACAAGTCTAATATATAATAATATATTATATATATATATATATATATATAATATATATATATATATAATCCCCAAAGTTACCCATCCACAGTTTAAAGACTCTAGAAAATAATTTATCTTGTGAAATTTGTACCTTTGGATGAATTTCCAGATGATCCCTGTTTTTGACACTACGTCTTCTCCTAGATTTTGGAGGTCCACTCCCAAAGAAATGATGTAAATTATCAGCAAATGGTAGCTAAAAAAACAGAAACAGGGATCTGGTTAGATGTGCATCTTGTGGCTTTACTGAGGTTCTGCATGTGACTGTGACCAACTGATGCCTATTTGTAAAACATTTAGAAGACTACTGTGTTTTATTTATATAAATATGATTTAGATGTTGTTTAGACATCCAAAAATGAGAATCTCCTAAACAGGGAGAGCTTCTTGAAGCTATGCCACTACCAAAACACTTCATTATTCTAATATTTGCAGCATTTATGACTAACATCCTCATAGTAATTGCCAAACAAATGACAGGCCTTCAAGCTCAAGACTGGTGTAACCATATGCCTCACATAAAGGCCTGTGGTGCATGGGGGCCGCCAGGTCCTAATGTGCCGCTAAAGCTACATGGTGCAGAAGTGGTTGTTGTTAGAAACGATATTTTGTAATTATTTATTACAAAATATTACAACATTTTTACATTATATATAATGTACATACACCTTACGTAACAAAATGTGTTAACAGTGCAATGAATTAACAATTTGTTGCCATAGTACCAGATCTCCCACAAAATGTCAATTACCTTTAGCAATGAATCAATTTAAGTAATTATTGACTCATTTCATCAATAAACTTCATTTCATCTGATGCCGTAATGACAATCTGTAGGGGTTAGCTAAGAGGGACAGGTGGTTGAAATTAATTGGATTACTTGGCTATAAACAAAAAAACACTTCTGTAGGCCACAAATGGTTTGGCTCTACACACAGTAAATCATTTTACTTCATTCATTTACTTTGTATACCCCTCTGGCAAGACAACTAGGGCAATCTTTTGTATTAGATTCCATTATACTGTGGATCTGTTGAAAATAGCACCCGTACCCCACCATCATTCATTTAAATGCCTCAGCGTCGGCATATTTTAAATGATCTGTTTGTACTTTCCTTCTGCCCCCCATGATGGTCATTTAAGACAACAGGGAATTGGTTGCATTGCTATTTGTCGTTTGTTGGGAAGGCTGGATTACTAGCCAGGGGGTGAATATTGATCGCTCACAGTTGCGTTTAGCTGTGCAGTCTCCATGGGACCATAAGCTTAACTATATTACAACAAGAGAAAAGAAAATTATGTATGTGTATTGTTGAATGTAAAAACCATGTAGATATTACTGAAGGTACATGAAATTGCATTAAATCAAAGTAAGCAATAGGAAGCATGTACTGCCTCAACAGGACCTGTCAATCTATGAAACCGGTTTAAAATTTGGTTGTGACAAAAAAGTACCGGTAACTTTTCAAAAGGGCCCTTGCACAAAACTAGACTTGGGCATTCGTTTTAAATGCGTTTTCGTTACACATTTTACCATTTTGCAAAACTGTACGAAACAAATGGAAAACGAATGTGAGCGATTTCGAAAATCTTCGTTCATTCTTTTATTGCCGCGGCTGCCATCTTAACTGCACTAAGAGGAGAAGAAGACATATGACGGAGGCCGATGAATTTTGTCGAATACAAAGAAAACTTTATTCCCGGAAAACAAATATGAAAATTAACTTTCCACCGGCGCCCAAGTCTACACAAAACATGAACATTACAACACGTCTGAATCTTTTGGATTACTCTTTAATATAGCACCCATACCATAGTACATTATCATAAATAATAGTGGGACACGTTAGTATGTTGTGGAGCTAGATGCCTTGCTTGGAAAGTCTCGTCATAATTGGAAGAAGCAATAATTAGAGTTAGTTCCAAGCCAGAAATGGGTAAAGCATTCCTCTAACTATATATCCGTAAAAAAAGTTAGTTTATAATTACCTGTGGATCATTTTATTAATTGAGTACAATCTATGTGTTGTCCTGGATTTTGAACCACGTAAGTAAGGTTGCCTCAAGATGATGGGTACAAAAATATATATAGTAAAGTGATATTTTGTGACCAAGCTCCCCAGATTCTTGCCTGGTCACTTAAAATGACTGGTATTATCAACCAATTCCTAATTCTGAGTCAAAATCTCAGAGTCTGAAGTTTTGTTTCGCCAACATGCGTACGACATATCTCCTGGCATGTGGTATACTTATGTCCGGTTAGCTCCAGCATCACCTCAGCAAGAATGCTGGTTCAAGATCCCACGGTTCAAGAGAAGAAAGAACTCCAACTAATTTCACTACGTCAAGGATTAAGTGCTGCAAAATGTCAGACCACGGGGCCGTTGTTCTGCAGTTTCTTCTAAAGGTTAGTATATTTTTTTTAGTGGGAGAGTCAGTAGGTTTACTGAATGTGTATAACTTAAATACGGATTCAGTGTTTAACAGGCTACCTGGGCTGGATTGTCCCTTAAAGTATATTTGTATAACAATCACCCTTATATATAATGGGCATTGTCTCCACTAAGCTTCTCCTGCAAGAAAGGTGGATCAGGGTGTTGTAAAGAGGACGGTAAATGTTAACTATGCATTGTGCAGAGCCATGTCAGCTTTGTTGGATAAACTCACTCAGGTTTGGTCTTTATAATATATTAACTAGCTTGGAAGCAACTGTTTTTGTTAATAAACTCAGATTTCAATGTATTAATTTCTCTTATACTAAATTTTACTTTATTTTAATAAATATGTACACCATTCTTTGTGTCATAGCCATAAATAGCTCATTGGGTCATCTAGATCTCATTTCTAAATGTTCAGGTGAAAACGAAAACACTACAAAAACAGTTTATTGATTTTGTGTACTCGTAGCAATGTCTTTGATGCTAAACCAAATACCCAATAAATGGCATTTTGGATGTTCTCATATATAGAAGGTTAGCCTTGTTTGCACAGATCCTGCTTCAAAGTCTCAAGATCAAAAGTTAATTTTAAAAGAGGAACAATGTAAACAATGTGTGTGTGCTCAGATTTGTTCCTATATAGGCAAAAGGAGAGCTAAAAATAAAACAAACATATACGAACGTAACATTTTCTAATGATTTCATGCACACATTTGTTTTGTGTATATATAATATATAATAAATTATATATAATAAATTTTCACTCCGAAAGAAAACAACGGCATTAATGGATAAAGAATTATTTTATTGTAAATCGTTTAAAAAGGGAACAATCCTGCATTTTTGGATTAATGGAACCGTAACCATTCTAGAGAGCGAGTAAAAGGAAATGGTATTAGTCATATTGATATTAGTGCATCGGCAATTATCACATATTTATTATCACACTATACTATTGGATTGTCTGTCACCATTACACCCAATAAAGTTATACCCACGAAATCATTTTAGTTGTATCGGTAATGTCCGTAAGCAATTAAGTGTTTTGGAGGGTTTCTTGACTTTTGAACAAATCACATTTTTGTATGACACATTTTTTTGTTGTTTATCCTGTAACAAACTCGGAGCACTTAAAAATGATTTGCTTGAACGTGGCAAAAACTAAATTAAATATCACCTTCTGAGCACCGTGATCTTTTGTCTATGAATATGTAATACAACTTGCAATTAAAATGACATGATACATATAGATATAACAGATGCTAAACCCTAATTTTATGGAAATTATTGTGACTGCAATTTTACATTGACTTACAAGGTTAAATTGTAATATTTTACATTGATTTATGAGATTAAATTGTAATATTTTGTATTATCACTCTCGTTTCCATTTCTATGGGTATTCAGGTTGGTTCACTGTCTATGTGTTGATTATGTTAATCCTTTCCTGTTTCCTATATGCCAATTTCCCCTCCCCCAGTAAAATGGCTATATAAACTATGCCAAGTCCTAACAAAGTGTGTTGTTTTGCATCCTGACTGGTGTGTTATGACCGGTGTTACGGTTCTCTGGGGGGCACTTTTTTGCCCCTGGAGGAGCACCCTTACTCCGAGAGTCGGAGTGGCTACCCATCTTGTTGCCATCTTTCACTATGAGGAGGGCGGCATCGACAGCCAGGGATGTTGCATTAGACCCCCCTGGTTCCCGTTACAATATTCTTTGCAGAAATTTTTTCAGAAATATTGTAGTTTTAATCATAATAGTAAATTAAAAAGCGAAACATTATAGGTCCATTATACCAATACCTTATTAAAATGTTATTTATTTGACACTTTCAGCTAAATAAATTACTCATATATTATACCATAAACCCCCATAATATTTTATTTAACATTGGCAGCCTGAACAACCTTGGCTATAGTCCTCTAGAAAGTGCAAGAGACTGCATCCAGAAGATGGAATTTACTCATTTTCTTTATATAAATTAAACAATTGCAATTACGCATATCAAAACCAAGCTCACGGTGTTCCTTCCTCCACTGACGTCCCTCTTTTCTGGATGCTTGGAATATTTACAGCGTCTATTAAAACAGAATATGTTTCAACAAAATCTATTAATGTCTTATTAAATGCAAGGGGGCACAGGGAGTCACAGCGTTTCTGGCAGCTGCTGGATTTTTGTTTCAGTTAAAGTATTGAGGGGGTAATGGATGAAAGAGTGGAACTGTTTTCAGATTCAGTGTGATCCTCGTGGGGAACCTTTGGGGATAGGGGCCCACTAACAGTGGCTTGCTTATGGCCCCATTAACAGTAAGCCTGAGTGCACCAAGAATTGCTGAACATCTTTGTTACTGGCATGCTAGAACAGCATGCCATCAGGTAAAAAAGTGTAAAAGAATAGGACCATACAACACTAAAATTATGCTAAAAAACAAAAATGACCATTATGAATTATCTTTTCACATGGAAACATCGTAAGACAGTTTCTTCAAATGGAACGTGTTTAGTGAAGAATCATTTATGATTGCAATATATTTCTCCCTGGACATTTCGACTTTGTTTCTTTTATTTGCACGAAGTGAATTGTACACAGGGGCCTCAGCACTTTCTATCTGCAAATCTGTCACTAGGCAACATCCACTGATGTTGCACTTTATTTATTTTTCTACATTCATATTTATGACATTTTATTCTCTACAAAGAAAGAGATACGTTCTATTTTTCTAACATAAGGACTTTCTAAACCTACTTTTTAGATTTGAATGGAAAAAAGAAAAGGGAAAATAGAGTTAATATAATTCCACCATTCTGGTTTGGATTTGGTTGAAAGTGAAAGATGAGCTTGATAGAAGGGAGATCAGTGATCTTACAAGAGTTATGGTAAGCTAGGGACCCCGACCACCCAATGGGGGTGATCTGCCCCTAATAAAGTGAACCAGTACCTGCTACTCCCTTGGGCCACCCTAGAATACTGCTCGGTCCTGTTCATTTTCTGGAAAAATCATCCACTGTGACATATTAAAAAAGGACAACGGGTAGAGGTGTAGTGTCTTGGTCTAACTAAAGCAAACTACATTTTCTATAAAACTGGCTATGCAAAATAAAACATGGTTCACATTTTTTCTTGCCATCTGTTCTTAAAAAGATAGCAGTCTGCTTACTTATTTTTACACCATACATATTACTAATATTAAAGGAACAGTTATGTAAATTTGATTCAACATAACTCTTTGAAGTATAACAGTCCACTCCCAACATTCTGCAACTGCAAAGCTCTTCTTTGTGATAAACTCTGCTGGGCTATGTGGTTTCCCCATTCCAGACAGATCACATGTAAGCTGTTCAGCCGCTATTTTACAGCAATTTTAAAAAAACACAGCTGGTGGAGAAGATAGAAGAACGTTATTCTCCCTGAATATACAATATTTCTAGGACCTTACAAGGCAGCAATATGTTTCCTTTGGGTTCCAAGAATGATTTAATGATACGGTATAGCCATGTGCATCGCAAACTGCAGGGAACATTGAACTTACTCAGGTACCAGTCCTATTATGGATCACTGAAAACAGACACTTCTGGATTGTGAGCTAGCCTCATTATAAGAGTTAAATGGCTTCCGGATGCTGTGCTTCTATTAGAGGAATACAATTAGTACTCCAACCAGTCTCTTTAATTCATTAATTACACTACATCGCATCAACCCAACACATTAAATTGTTCTTTCTTTCCACAAATAAGATTGTGTTAAAACTACAAGGTGAAACCATGAAGTAAACAGAATCTCGGCCGGATCCCCTATACCTGTGCCGATTGTCAGTTTTGTTTCTACAGGATGCAAATTTGTAAACTTTCCAACCATTTTTCCTGACACAAAGTATTTTTTTCACTTTAGCCTTGTTTACAAGGAAAAATCCACCCATTTTTTGGATAGAATTAAAAAAGTCAGTTGCAGATCTGTTCAATATGTCATATTTATGCATAACACATTGAAAGGTGCTGTGTAGTCGGCACTGTATACACAAAACTAGTCTTTATAGAGACTAAAAAAAGTTATTCGGCAAAATTCCTCATCAAATATATAACATAGAGTTTCTTGAAATACCCTCTGTAGGTTGTTTTACTGGGTGAAAGTAAAGTGGTTTGGGGATTATAAGGCAATATGAATATGAAAAACGATAAACATTTATACACTTATTTGTCAACTGCCTGGCTGTGTGGTTTTTCTATTTCTGTACCTTCTGCTTTTTGCTCATTATCTAGAAAAAAAATCTTTATCACCACTTCATTAAACAATAGTACAGAGTGCATTTCCAGGATTTTTACAGCTGTCTATTCAAACATTCCAAATGCCAATTTTCTATAACTGCTGAAGTGTCATCAAATTGCAACTAAAACTTCTCCTTTAATAACCACTAAAGGAAGTCAAAATTATCTTTAAAAAGTACAACTGTCAGTCAAGCAGACCAAATGCTCCAGATATAACAAATATCCATTATTATGCGTGCTCCCCTTAGGATCTACCTAACCATCTAATTAATGGTTCAACATTCTAAAAAAAGAATGTTATATGTTTATAGATTGAATATATGAAGATTATTACAATTTACATGCCTTGTAAGCAAGGGGCTGGCTTTGTAACTGTGTATAAAACAGGCACTTCACTTAATAATGCTAATATGGAAACAGTTTAAAGAGCTGAATCAAACTCAAAGCAATGTATGTGTTTCTCTTAGCTTTAGGAATATATAGATGAAAAGAATAAACAATGTCTAGACACTGTCATCCTATATAAAACAGCAATTTACAGCAACTGTTGACAACTTTTGCTAAACTGCTTCCAGGATACTATTTGGGAGGTGGCACTTTAAGGTATGGCTGATGCATTGTCCAGGGAGTGGCCATGGGCACAGCTTTACCATTGAAAGGCGGATAAGAAAAGGAAGCAAAAAATATATATCAGAGAATAAAGGAAAAGAGAGGTGAGAAAGACAATAGAAAACAAAAATAAAAGAAGATATAATGGAAAGAATAGACAAAGCAGAAAATGGGACTGTTCAGGTTGAACATTAAAAAGTATTTAAAAGCACAAACAAAATCCATAAATCATTTCGATCTGCCACTACAGCAGCAGCAAGGGTAGTAGCTGGCGCCATTGTCCAGCAGCCCTTTGAGCACTAGCTCAATGTGTCAACTGTATTTTCCCCATCACCTCCTGTGATTGCTCCCACCAGCCCCTGTGGTGTCCCCTTAGCCCCCTTTATGACCCCTTTAAGCATCTAGCATGTCCCCACCAGCCCCTGCCATCTCCTCAACAGCACATATAATCCCCTTTTCAAATTGCCTACCTTTTTTTACCTCATGGTCTTGTTTAGAAGCTGTGGCTGTATCAGAAGTGCCAAATGTGACATCAGATGTAGTGCTTCTGATAGAACTGTGAGAGACCTGTTGCAGCCTTGTGATCCTGCAAGGTGGGTAGGTGAAGGAATATCTTATGATCTCCCTCACCTGGCCCTTTGGGAAGTGTGAGGCCTGGTGTCCGCCCAGTAAGGGTCTGGGTGCAGTGAACCCGCTCACCCACCTTAGTATGCACCTGAGTAGGGTTTTAAGGCTATGTAGGTAGGCTTGGCTCCATTAGCTAAAAGTTTCCAGTCCTCATCTATCTCAAAACTATTTGTCAATAGTTATTTCTTATAAACCCTTATTCAATTTCACAAAAAAACCTATAACAGTAGAAAAACAGTGGAAAACTACATTTGAATTGGAAGGAAATTACATTTTCATTATCAATTTAATAATTTCTCAAACATGTAGGTAGATGTAAGGACATTTAAAAAACCTGGGGCAAATCCAACGTAAATGATGAGAAAATAGGTTGAAGTATACTGTATATTTATTACCTTTTAGCAGTGCTCAGTAGTAATATTGAGCTGTAATCATATGTTTCTTAAAGGTTAGCCATCCATTTGTTAGCTCAAGGAAGATCATGCTTAGCTGACTACACGTCTAGTGGCTATGCTGTGTCACACATTCTGTGTTTCAGTTTTAGCTTGTCACACTGTTAATAGTAAATCAGTTTTTTGACAGTAAGATCACAATAGTTATCTATAAATAGACTCTAGTGGTCGAGATTGTTTAACGGTGGTGATGACTCCACCTTTAGTTGTCCAATGTTGACCTTGAGGAATACAAACAACTTGTTTTCCAAGTGACAAAGTACACATGACACAGTTTGTTGATTGTTTGATTAAGGTAGATATTAACCTAGACAGGGCTTGGTCATCCCTGCATAAGAAAAATATAATTAAGCTCTCTGGCAGGTTGGCTCATGCTGTTTGCATCCTATTAAAATAGCAAGACCATCTAGTCTATACTCGTAATTTTCTTCCAATTTGCTCCCAGCAAGTTCAGCTTTAAGAGTAAGGACTCTTTTCCAGGGTGAAAGCAGATGTAGAGCCTGTCAAATATTTTTGAGGGCTAAGGTTGTAGATCAATACAAATGGTGACACATAGGGAAAACTATAGTATTACACAATACTTACACTCACTTACACTTGGCATTATTATGACCCTTAAGCTACAGGTTGAACACTTCTATTCCACATCTGAAGAATAAAATAAAACATAATAGAATGTCTGTATATTTGTGATCTTGTTTTTACCAGCTGACAGCACTAGAGGAAATAGCAGTGAATGCACACAACAATGCACAAACATGGCAAATTCTAGATCCTAAGAGCCTAATTTTTTTGGACCTCATGAGTTAGAGATGCCAAGTAGAGCTAGTTGTAATTGAAATCATGCAAGCCATAAGAGGGTACTAAAATTTCTCAGTTCACAGAAAATAATTAAGATAAAGGCTCCAGCATCTGATGTAGAGAGAGAGAGAGAGAAAAATTAATTATGAGTTGTGATTCAAGAGATCTTTGTTTTCTATGATATTCTTAACAAAAACAATTTTAATACAAAATACATAAAATTACAAAACCAATAAAACCAGTATGTTTAAAGTGAATTAATGTAAAATGAAAACAGCATCTGCTTTTTATATTACAGTGATGTCTTTAGAGATAAGGCAATGAAATAACATCTGAGTATTTTAGAGAAAAATTAGAAAAAAAGAATCTAGCCTATGCCTGTAGGAGTGCCGTCTGTTTTTATCATAATTAAAACCATAAAAAGGCCCTATAGAATTTGGCATTTCTAGATACGTTTATTCATTAAAAAGGACTAAGCAGATTGCAATGACATTTTTTATGCCATACACTATTGAGCCAAGGAATACACAGATTTAATTGACATTAGTTGATGTGGAAATAAAGAAGTAAATGTCAGTCTCTGACAAATGGATTTACCATTTAAGTGGAACTGCTCCTGATTAACTAAATAAAGAATGTATGCTTACTTTATTTTTTATGAAGTGCTTCTGGGTCCACAGTTAACCCTTTTCTGTACCAATTTCTACTAGTCCAGAAATCCTTCCATTTAAAACCTAGGAGCTACATGATAACATTTATGTTAATTTATAATGCATGGCATACTATTTTTCCTACAAGGATTGAGGACTTTTAAATCACCGGGTTTGAAAGGAAACAATGTGAAAGTACATAAGACCAGAAATATGCATAAATAATTATATTCAGTGGCGGAACTACCGGGGTCGCCGGGGTCGCGAGTGCGACCGGGTCCTGGAGTTCTCCCAGTCAGGGTGGCCCAAGGGGTGCCGAGCGGTCGTTTTCAGGTCGCTCTTCTGTCTCCTCTGCTCCCTGCCGCCGGCGCCGCCTGCCTCACCGCTGCCCCGACTGCAGTGGTGGGAGCGTGAGGTGTCTGTCTCAGGTGCCGGCGCTTCACACTAAGCCCCACCATATGACGTCATATGCTGGCACTCAGCAGTGAAGCCACGTGCACCGCAGCAGAGCAGCGAGACAGAGGCCTCGCGCCCCCACCACAGGACTGCACGGTAAGTGACCTACAAAGGGAGGTAGGGAGAGGGTAGATAGTGAGAAGGGGGGTAGGGAGAGGGTAGATAGTGAGAGCGGGGGATAGGGAGAGGGTAGATAGTGAGAAGGGGTTGGGAGAGGGTGGTAGGAGAAGTTAGATAGTGAGAAGGTAGATAGTGAGAGGGGGTAGGGAGAAGGTAGATAGTGAAGGGGAGGGGTAGGGAGGAGGTAGATAGTGAGAAGGGGGTAGGGAGAGGGTAGATAGTGAGAATGGAGGGAGAGGGGGTAGATAGTGTGAGAGAGGGTAGATAGTGTGAGGGGGGTAGGGGAAAGCTTCTAGTTACGCCCCTGATTATATTAGATAAAAATATATTTGTTTAACAAAAAATCCAATGCACTGGAAAACTACTAATAAAAAATCTATATTGTATTTATTACAAGAACATGTATTCAACAACAGGCAACGCTGCATCCCAGAAACTAAATAAAGGCTAGTACTAATCAGCATATATTTTAGCAATTGCTTTGTTTCATTAAAAATGTGGTTTTAATGAAATACGTTGCAGTATTGATAGTGTGCATCAATATCACAGTGGTATGGTTTTTTCATGTTGTCATTGTGCTTCTCTTGACATTTTTTATTATTTTCTGTTGCTGTCCAGTGTGAAAATAGTATATATTTTGTGTCAGATAATGTTAACACAGAAGAAAAAAATAATCCTACAAGGTTGTGAAAGTGAAAAGAAACCAAATTATCATTAGCAAATTAAATATATTAGGCCATTTCTGACTCTTACAGGATTTGGACACATGCCTAAATGAGTTTCTCAAGGCAAATGTAGTAAATGATGTAGATGCCGTTTACACAAAAATGGATCAGATTTCTGCTCAAATGCTATCTGCTCAAATGCCAGCATGCTCACAATGTACAAAGGCCCTGGTACAATATCTGTAGAATAGCTGTCTAAGTGTTGGGTTAGGTTCTTATGAAGGAAGTGACGCACAAGTTCTGTCACCTGTTTTGACATCTTTAGGTTTTGCTCTTAGCAGGGAGACCTTCAGTTCATGTGTCTGTCTGTGAAACATATTCTGGACTCTAATCTTTGGTCCTAAGACTGACACTCTTAGGCCCCAGTTTTATGATATCCCTATTTTGACTTGTTTCTTCAAGTTGTGTTAATCAGAATGACTAATCCATTGGCTCATCTTTAGGAATATCCAAAAATCCTGGCCAGCTAAAAGACACTTAGAACAAAAATTCCCGCTGCTGCTCCGATGGACCAAGGCTTCAGTCATGTTCTAATTAACATTTAAATGCAGACCTTTCAAGGTAGACATTCAGCGAAAGCATGTAGTGTAAAAACTAAAAGCAGGCATCCCCTTTTCCTAAAATGCTCTGTGGATGTCTGTTGCCTGGAGACACTAATCATACCTTCAAATATCCCCACTAGTTAATTTTCCACAATATCGCAACATATACTTGATTCTCCCCCAACAATATACATTAGAATGTCATCTGTGGAATATATTTTTGTTGAAAACAGATAGTCTAAACCAGAGCTTTTTGAAAGAAAATAAGTATATATATATATATATATATATACATACACACACACACAATATATATATATATATATATATATATATATATTATATATATATTTATTTTTTTTTAAACACTAGTTGTGATTCAGGTTGATCGTTATATTTTCAGAGATGGTCTTACATTCCCTATAGATACTATTGTATCTATACAACTTTTGTATTTAAAAATGTTTTTAGGCATAGAGGTATAATGAGACATGACCAAGAAAGGGTAGAACACTTCAATGTTATTGAAATGTATTTGGTTATAGGGTATTTCAAAATGTAACTAGTCTAAGAACTGTGATATGTGCTGTTTGGAACACCTACGCGATTTGTTTTACCATGCCTTCTGGAAATGTTAATGAAGAAAATGAATAAAAAATGTTTAAGCATAAAAATTATTGAAATGTAATAAAATAAATGGGCATGGCAAAGGCAACTATGTGCAGCATATTTTTTGCCTCTTTTTCACATGTACACTCCAAGTCCTCACCATGCTTTTCTTGTTATAAATTTGGTCACGTATATATATAATTTTTTTATTTTTTCACATACTGTAGCTTTCAATATTAAAAAATTGTGAAGATGCAAAAAACAAAGGGCGGCAGCCTTGCGGGAGTACGCGGGACAACCGGGACACGCAGGTATAACCGCCCGCTTTTTTCGGGACTCCAATCACGATGCAGTCCTCTAGTAGCATCTACATCTTTATAAACCAAAATACACTAATACTAAAACATGATTATGCCACGAATACAGAGTACCTCTAGGATATGGCAATGAACAAATGGTTGATACATCAAAATGAAGACGCCTTAAGAGAGACAGAAAGAAATAGCAGTATACATGCAACATAGATATCAAAAAGAGACAACCATAGAAGAGGAATAAGTTAAATAATAATAACCATTATAGCAGATTAGATTTGTCATGTTAAACTATAAAGATAACCACTTTGAAACTTTAGTCACTTGAAACACGGGTTTCTTGAATAAACATGACTTGGATATAGTTTTGTCCATATAATCCAAGCCAGTACTAACATTTAATGTGCATTTTATAATAAGAAAAAACATAAAAAAAAATGATTTTGCCCATGAGGGTGGAACGGTTTTCCCAATCTTGACCTGTAACTATGTTTCCATCTTTTGCAAAGTGATTTCCTGGCCACTCTTTGAGAGGTTTCAGTTTGGGTTGTAGCTGGGGCATGGTTAGAGGTGGCTAAAATTTGGTTTAGTAGAGACAAAGGAGAGTAGAAACAAAGGAGAAACAAAAATGGAAAGAGAACAAAAGGAAGTTAAGAGGAATGAGAGAAATAAACACACAAAGGGGGAGAATTAAAGGGGTGGGTCAAAAATGAGAAGGACAGGAGACAGAAGGGAAGAAAAAGAAGCGCAAAAACAAGATAAAGAAAAGGAGAAGATAATGAAAAAAAGAGAAAGAAAAGGGATGGAAGTAAGAAAATGGAGAAAATAAAAATAGAGAAAAATAAGGCTAAAAACAAGAGAAAGGAGATTGTCCACAGGGCCTTTAGTTAACCTCTTGCAAAATGCAGGCTAAAATGGCCACTAGCCCAGTATTTCAAAGAGCATAAAGAGCTAAATTTGTGACCCGAGATACCTTTCTTCCTCCAGGACTATCCAGGTGAAATAGATGACAACTCTATCTGTTACCCTGCTGGAGAATCCCATGTGTTCACCGGCATGGACCAGACCTCAGCGTGCAAGGAGCATCAGGGATCAAGAGTGGAACCTAAGGCCACCGCTTCACTGATGAGTGATGGCCAACAATCAGATGACCTGGTATATTTTAGAAAATTAGCATAATGTATATATACAGTATATATATAATATATATATATATATATATATACAGTCTATGGATAGTTACCAGCACTCTAGGTCTTTTTCCAATAAATACAAATTCCTCTTTTACAGGTCAACGTTTCAGTGCTGGTAACTATCCATAGACTGTGTATATTACTTATTAAATATATATTACTTTGCCTTGTTACTTAGCACCAGGCTACAACAGAATTGGTTTGGAGTGCAATAGCATATTATTTTGTTTTATATATATATACACACACACATATTTGCTGTTTGGTGTATTGTATAAAACGCTTACTACTACAATTGTCACAATGCTGCACATTATTCCATATTAGATAAATTAGATTATACAACTGATGGTATTATCTTCAAGCAATCAAACATCATATTTGGTAATTCAATGTAATTTATTTATGTGACACTGTACAATTATACAGAGTGAGGGCAGTCACTACACATACTCCAACTACACCAACTCCTATTAAAAAAACATAATATAAACCTAATAAAAATATATTTTCTTTCTTTCCAATAAGCATGTAATAAATTATTGAGGTTAATATTTATTCTATATGGAGTTCTCAAGCAACATGCTTATTGATTAAATATTCTTGTACAGTTTTGTATCTTATGTTAAATATAGTTTTTATATAGTCCATAAATTATATCATATTATGAATGCAAACTAAAGCTAATGTTATTCTTATCAAAAGTAATCTATATGATTTTTTTTATAAGTTGATGGACAAAGACTGTTTATGGTGTATTTTGGGGTATTTCATGTTCACCAGAGCTGCATTTTCTGTATGTTAGGTACTGTTTTGTCATAACAATATAACGGTCTTGAAACAGAAACTTAAAGCAATACATAATACATACAAAATGATCAAACTGGATACCATAAATACTTGATGACCTAGTTTTTGCCGGTAAACATATATGGGTTTTTTGCTTATTTTACATAGTATTTTTAATTATTATTTGCACTGTGACATTATTAGAAAAAAAAAACCATTTTTTGATATTGACAAATCCCTATATTTTTTTAAGCATGTCACTAAATGAATTCCTGTATCATGCATAAGGTTAGCTGTATTATAAAGATTGATGGGTGACCAACAACTTTTTTTTATATATGATACTTTCTTGTGAAAGCAACCCAAAAAACACACTTTAGCATTACCATATATACATTCGTCAACTGGCCCCCTGGTCACTTTTTGAGAAAGCACTTCAAAAACATGGTCTTTTCAAATAACCAATACAGTCCAGTGAAGAATGTATTGGAATAATAATAATAATATGCAATCAATAAAATGACTTAAAATGCACAACAGATTATACAGAATAGATCATTTAATATAATTTTAAGTGTTTTTTTTAAGATTTTGAGCCCTTTGTATAACAATCTTTAAGCTACAACCTTCTATTTCCGTGAGAATAAGTACATATATATTTATATATATACATAGATACATATTAATCTTTACAATTTTCAACAAGAAGATAATCCAGCCCTGAGTAAAATCAAATTCAGCCAATTTACTAAAGGTCATGGTGAAAAAAGCTTGATGGACTCTACTGTTAATAATTAGGGATAAGGAGATGGATAAACAGGATGATTTCACTGGGTGCTTAAGAGCAATAATAGGTATGGTGAAAGTTAGGAGGGCAAGACCCAATACCCAAGTTAAACAAAACAAAAAAAAACACCCCCACCCCAAAGTACTGATTCTCTAAAGAAAAATGTCTTATATCCAGCCTTAAGTGGCACAGTCATCTAGACCAGGGTGGCTGCATTAATCTGATTGTTTGCATGTGTTATTTTCTCTTTACACGTGAATGTTTCCTAATGAGTAAATTGTCCCTTTAATTAGGCCTGCTTTATTTTCATTTACAGCAAAGTGAGCTGAATTGCGGTGCAATATGCAGATTACAACACAACCCATTGCATTTGATTGTAATCAGTAAAAAAAAAAATAATTAACAAATGAAAATGACCCAATTTCCATATTCTGCATGAAGTATAAATGAATCATATTCTGCTAATTGAAATACCATGGCAATTGAATACCCAGATTCTTGAGTACAGTAAGTTAGTCTTAGATGCTTACATCACATTTCTTTATAATATCGCCCTAACAAAGAACATTATTGCGTTCTTCTCTGCTTTGAATGACACAGTTAAGGTAATAAAATATTAAAAGGGAGCAGATGATGCAGAATATATATATCTCACTCGTGCTGGTTGTATTCCTAACTAGTTAAACACTCAGTGTCAGTGCCTATAATTGTTACTTTGTCACAAACATGTGCAAATATTTATATAATGTCTCAGAATATAACAATAAATATTTAGACTTTGCACCATTTAGTTTTGATTGATTGCACTGCCAGATAGTACATACAAAGGCATTTTCCTCCTGGAATTATTAACTATTGGAACCTCAAATAGCAAAGTGTGCAGAATTCTGAATCATTCTGTATGAATCAAAAGACAATCATATGTGGTATGCAAAGAACATACTAACATAGCAATGCAGGCATGTATGCAAGTGTATTAGATTAGTTTAAAAAAAAAAAAAAAGATTAAAATAAGACATTACCTTCCTGGACCCACTGAAGCCATATTCCTCTGCAAGTTGGTTGGCCATCTCCTCTCCCCCTTCATGTAACTCAACCAGAAAATTATCAGTGAGGACAGGTCTTTGAGAAAAGGCAAAAATACTGGAACATAGCAGGAGGAGTCCAGCGATCATCCTCTCTGTCACTAAACCTTTCATCTTTCACTGACTGGTCTTTGAAGGTGCAGATGGGATAGAAATGAAGAAGAGAAAAAGGTGGGCAAATCAAATGGGAGATGCAAAGGGTTAAAAAGCAAATAAGATGACAGGTATGCAGAAAAGACTGAGCAGTGAGGTTAAAGGAACAGGCTGAGGTGCTTTATCCTACTGCATCTCTCCTTCCAGTGTTGCAACTCTGCTTTTGAGGTTGCACAGCAGTGTATGTGAGGCTCCTTGCGATGCTAGATCTGCATCTCAGCTCCTCCTCATCTATAATTCATCTGTGGCTTAAAGCCAGGACCAAATTGGGTCACGTGTGGAGGGTTCCCAGCCAATGGGTGTGTGTGTGAGCTCGGCTGGGTGTCCACACCTCCTTGTCAGAACTGCTCATTAGTGCCCAGCCACTGGCTTCCTGATTCAGCACCCTGGAGAATTCCTCCATTTCTTCAGCAGCTCCAGAACTGTCAAACTGAGCTGCTCAGTCAGGGAAAACCCACAAGGGAAAGGAAAAAAAAAATGTTAGCAAACTGATGTCATTTTATGCACCTAAACATAATGCACAGAAACATAATACACAGAGATGTGTTTTCAACAATGAGACTATAATAAAGACCTACTGCTAGAAAACTGTGCAATCACATCAAACTATTCTTTAACATATGCATGGATGATGTATGTGTGGATATGTTGCTTTCTCAGTCTGTTTGCATTATTTGCTGCTGTAGAAACAAGTCTACAGTATGCTCATATTTGTGGCTGAGGATGACGGGAGTGGCATTCATTACATCTGGAAAGCCAGAGGTTGCCCCCCTCCCCCACTCTCCCACCTTTATTCTTTAAATTAAAGGACTATTAGAAACATGTAACTGTTTGATCTCTAATGGGTTACAATAGAAGGGGTAAATGGTAACAAACATGGCATATGCCCCAGGCTTCAGATATGAAACAGTTTGGGGAGATAATCACCTCCAGGCTTGCTTTGAGTAATAACCTGCGCAGATCTAACTCCTTCATGTAAGATTTGATCTTATTTAATTGGTTTCTTATTTGGGGATTGTGTTCTAGTTTGAAAACCGTTTGACCTTCCAATCCATTCCCAGAAAGTAAATTATAAGAGCTGGTAGGTGAAAAACAATCAAGTGTATCACTCTCCAGAATCTCCAAGGGAGTAAGGCGGTGATCAATTAGTAAGAGAAATCAATTACATGTAAGCCACGACTGCACTAGGAGGCCTTTGTTCTTTTATACGGTATCATTATTAACCTCCTTGTACTTGCAAAACCTTCAGCTTTTTTCGCTGGTAATAATAGTACAGCCCCCTTGCTATTTACTTTGCTATCGGCTAATGATTTCATATGCAAAACACACGTTAAGCCAGAAGCTGCCTTACCCCTCCCCCACTGTAAAATACCTTTATTCATTTAGATCATCGTATCTACGATAAGCGAATGTGTTATCGGTTAAAAAGGGGGTGGTAGGTAGGCAGATCAGCCTCCCAGCAGAAGTGGTAGAGGCCAATCGATTGAGAAAATGGGATAGGCATTAGGCTATCATCAAACTAGGACGAGACCAATGATTAGGGTCTGAGTCTTTATGTCAGGAAAAATGAGCAGACTAGATGGTTCTTATCTGACGCCAAAGTCTATGTTTCTATAACAAACACAGGAATCAATGATGTTAAACACGGCAAGTTACACGCGGTAGACATATGAACCAGTATCACACATACACACAAAACACGCATGAACTGCGGTCTTCCATCCGGTGTCAGTTTGTGCCATTTCTCCAGATGTTACCGACCAAAATGTAATGAGATCAGTTCAAAGGCATACATGCCTCTGCCACATAAATATTAATACATATTGTTTTTGATCTTCATCAAGTACAGGCTGCTGTAATTTCCTCAAATGCAAATCTGCCGCTTCTGCATTGAATTGGAACTAACCCTGCCTAAGATACATCACGTTCGAGAAAATTCTGTGCATGCAGTGGATGTGTCTGCCTTGAGATTCATTTATAACCTCAATACAATTAACTTAAAAAAACACTATTTTTTTTTTTGGTGATTCATAATTGGATTACCAACAATTTTAAGTATTAACCTAAAAAAGATATTTTGTTCTGTACGAGAATTGAATATAAATATATTCATGTTGGCGCAATAAGCCCCATTTGAAGAAAGGTTGGTTTGGGTCAAATTGCTAAACATGTCACCAGTAAGATTGCATTGGTTTCCGTGGTGATTGCTCCACATTTAGCTCAATGCTTCATGACTGTTTAAAGAGACAGTGTAATGCCCTATGCTGCCCCACCAAACCAAAATGCATATTAAAGCACTTATATTTTCCCCAGAACAAAATTAGTTTGCTTTTCAAAGCAGAGCTTCAGAATACCAATTTACTAACCCCGCTGCTGGACATGCCAGTTTTGCTGCAATTAAGAGCTCCTATTGAAATCAATCGAGGTGCTTCTTGCGCATGCTCACAGGGACATCTCGTTTGAACCTCTGGAATTCTCAGGCCAGTCAGATCTACTTTGGGGGTATTCTGGCCAGTCCTTCTATGCATTTTTATGTGGAAAAAACTCAAAGGGTACATTCGGCTACCATATGTAATAAAGTTCAAATGATGGCTGGAGTGTTCCTTTATCATATCCCTTTATTTAGCTTCATGATTGTTACAACATTACAAAGAGACACAGATTTGAAAAATACTCACATAGGACAAAATGCTAAGTATTTTTTTAAAAACCAATCATTTTCATTATTTTAGACACATGGAGATTTGCTTTAAGCTTTGCTTTCTGTGTATTGAGGCTGTCTGGGTGCGTCTTGTTTTCCATGATCTGATCTGAGAATCATACTCAGCCTAACTGTTATATTTACACCACAGCAAATCTCATATATGTAGCCTGGGAAGGGATCCGACAGAGCATGGCGAAAGGCTGGAACTGAAAGCAAGAAGCTGACAAGGGAAAGTAGGCAGTGTCCAAATATTTTACATAGTCTCTCCTTCTGAAAAATATAGACTATTTGGTATAAGCCCTATAAACCACGATTATCGTTGGAAGAATAGATTAGCGTCTAGAGATTACCTGTGCATTGGAGTTTGGAGCCCTATGAAGAAATTTTTATGACGGCCCCTCTAAAACACTAGTGAATGATAGGATGACCATTTTTATATTCACGTGATTTTGTTTGATAAAGTGACATCATATGTCATGCTGCTATAGGGGCCTCTTCTTAACTCACATTATGGATTATGAAGGTCCATTAATGTTATCGGCAGCATAACATGTGCTTGAGCCAGAGGGACAGATGCCATTGGAAAGCAATTAGCGGGGTTATGTGTCATGGCTTCAACAGGGAATGGGCTGCGGATGAACAATCCCAAAATGTACTAATCTTCCCCCAAAAAACAAAGCTCTCTTGTAATTGTGTGGTCAAACTGCTGTGGATATATGTTGTTATTAGGCCTCTGGTACAGAATTAGGGAAGCAAAAATTGGAAGTCATTATAACAACCAATAATAATAATAATAATAAGACGATTCTCTACACACATTTATTAAACACAACCCAAAGCTGGCCTTGAGTTCTGGCATACTCAGAGTTTGAGGGGTATTTTTTCTATTTTTCTATTTTTGGTATTTTTTACAATTTTCATTTGTAGCCAGCTGAAGTAAAAATGATCAGGGCTGATTACGGGTGAGATGTGGTTTGAATTAGGGCTGGACTGGGGTGAGAAGCATCTCTGCCACTTTAAGGCCAGCAGCCCCTATGTGTCTCCCATGCAAACCACTTGGAACTCTGGCCTCTATATAGATTATAAAAGAGTAAATAGCATGAAACAGAAGAAGAGGAGGGAGCTAGATGCTCAGGAAATATGTAAAATTATATAAAATATGTCAGCTCTCAACTCTGCCTTTGCGCATATATTGTGCTTACATTATATACAGGAAATTTTAATCCCTTTCTGGTAAACACTCCTATACTGTCAGAGTTCAGGTACGAAATTAAATCTGGAGAAAAAAAGAAAGAAAATTTAGCGAGGGCAAATTAATAAGCTGGAAATAACAATATCAGAAGGTCATTATGAAAACACTTTGATTTAGTGAAAAAATACAGAGCTCAGAGCAAAAGCAAAGACTACTTGATGATCATACAGTAGAATAAAATTAAAGGTATCAGATTAAACGTGTACCCTTCATTGAAGTTCACTTTCATGAAGCACTGATTAAGTCAGGGGACAATTGCTCAGATAAAATGTGAAGTGGGAGACAAGGAGCACAAGAGAGCACAATAGCAGGAAAAATTATACACTGTTTCTTAGCGTATGATTAGATAAATAGAACAAAAGAAGCGACGCAAACACCCAGAATATAGTTGTAAAGGTGCAACAAAAATCAGTGTATGTGGATTAACTCTAACAGGAATATTCAAAGGGCGATATATATCACATAGTGTTATCCAGGACAATTAAACCATGAACAAGACTACTGTAAAAGTAATTAAAGGGAAAGTCCTACACAAAAAAAGGATTTCTCTTTTTTTTTTAATAAATACAGTACTGTAATATGGGTTAGCATTAACAAGAACCTGGTTTTATATTTTTTTCTCTAATAAACTTCATTTATGTACAGACCTGGAGGCTGCCATTGTTGTCAATCATGTGATATTTTGGGTGCTTGGGTGCTCAAACACCACACTGAGCTGATTCTTTATGGCAATGCTAATGAAGTCCATTCCAAGGCTTTCATTAGTCAGAGTGTCTGGCTGGTCGAGGAACAATGAGCCAATCTGTTGTTTCAACACAGGCAGTATGATGAGGAGTCAGGCTATTTGTACAGTAAGATAATGACACACACAGATGGAAAAACTAGAACTGTTTGTTAAAAAAGGAAACTGGACAACATTTTAAAAAATGCTTATGTCTATACCATGTATATTACAATTTACCATCTGTGTTAACGTCCACTTCTGCTGGAAAGGTGTTACATTTACATTTCTTCCTCTTTCAAATATATGTTACTTTGTTAAGATCCTTTACGTATTTAAATGTTTCTATCACATTCCATCTCTATTCTCCTCTTCCACACTATACTTGTTGAGATGCTGTTACATCCAACACTCTATCATGTCTTTGATCCTTAACAGTTTTATAATTGCGGCTTTCATCTCTGTGAGCTATAGCTACATTAAGGCAGATGACTTGGTTGCAACCCCCATGGAATGGTATGGGTAGAGGGTCCAATTTAGAGGATAGTTGGCTAACGTCCATTGGCTGCTCTGTATTAAAGATTTTAGGCTATTACAAGGCTATTTTTGTGCCACCAGGACATCCAGAGTAACAAACACTGTAGGCAGCACCACTGGGTCATTTGTTGGTATATTTATTTTTAATAAGGTAGTATAGTGCACATTGAGCTTATTGTCCCCCAAAATATGTTATTTGCTACTTTATTATTGGACCCCTTGCTCCGCAACGTTGGCAGATCAAAGACAGAAGCATTAAAACGGTATAAGAGTAAAAGGCTAGGAAGAATGCATGGCGAAAGTAGGAAGGGGACAAGAAACAATCTAGGGAAAGTGCAGTTGATTGTGGAAGAACAGAAAGGAATAGTAACAAGACAAGAGAGGGAAATAGTTTAACCAACATATGTTATTTACATTTAAATATGTATTTACATTATATGGCATGGTCTAGCTGGTCCATAACTTTCAGCTTCACTGCCTTTACAGTACATCAATTATCAATATGACATTTAAGACAATAATTGCACGTTTGACTTTTTACGGTAGTTTAAAAACAAATAAATACTATTTCTGTAGAGAACAGTTAATGTGTAATTATTTTTTCCAGTCGTATGCTTATTGTGAAAATAACACCAACGTCTCAGAAGCTTTGTAACATTTTCATCTTTAATAAAACTGGAAGATTAGCACTTTGGCAGATTGATTTTAACTGGGCTTCATCCATGACTGTCATTTTATGGAAAGCACAATAAGTGAGATTAGTAGGAAATTGCAAAGTGTACCCGCTCTAATCAATTATCAGCTGCATTCATTTTCTAGTCAGCGTTTCAATGCGAAAAAAAAATACAGATGCAAAAAAAAAAAAAAAAGGAAATTATAATGCCACTGGGTATAAATAGCAAGGCTATATGTGTCAAAAATGGATGGGTTATAGTGTTGATTCATCAATCTAAATAATGTGGATTTGCTAAACACTTTAATTATGCGTTAGGCTTCTGTTTGTGCCAAATAGAATAAACATAGTGTTTACGAAAAGATTTATTTTTATCTGAAAATTATACCCAGGACAAAATTAAAATAAACGACTTATATTAAAGCAGTAATTGTATGATCTAACATATCTGGTTATGTCCACACATTTAACTATCTATCTATCTATCTATCTATCTATCTATCAATCTATCTGTCAATCTATCTATCTATCTATATCTATCTATCTGTCAATCTATCTATCTATCTATCTATCTATCTATCTATCCATCTATCAGTTATCTTGTTCTTGTGTCAAATAATAAAAGAAGGACCTAAGCAGGTATTACACACACTTGTGTTTATTTGCATTAACCTTTCACTTATGAATATTGACAGCTTTCTTTTGGGCACTGTTCAAAACAATTCCGCAAACTACTTGAGAAGTGTGTTGGTCTCCATTTGGTGCAATTCATTAATAATTTTAGCGAGTTGGATTTGATTAAGATCATGAACCAACAAATAATCAAGAAGTTTAGGCTAGCTTTGAAATTCTGCTTGTTTCCTTGGCAACTTTCCTTATATATTAAATATATAAAATATAAAAAAAATATTTTCTGTTTCAAATAATCGTTAATGTAGTTCCCTGTTCCCAGGTTAAGGGATGTTGTTTGGGAAGGGCTTTGTGAGGATGAATGATTTAATATGGGAGAAATGCTAGCCATTACACTGCTAATGTGATGTAATGAGTATAGCTGGATGAGCTGTTGTTGGCTTGAACTTGGCTTGACCCTCATGCCTGGCTCAGCTCTGTTAGACAAAAGTGTAAGAGTCCATGACAAGCCAGCTCCTCAAAACTCCTTGCCTGGTTTAGTATTATGGTTTGTGTGTGCAAATGTAAGAATAAACCCAAGGACTTCCTCTGTGTTGTGAGCCAGCCTGGCTCAGGTTGTACACAGCTTGATGGGCTTCAAAAGCAGGATCAAAGCAGGATTGAAAGCACTTCTGTGCTAAGTACTTAAATATTGTTCTATATCTCTTTCTTACGTAATTCCATGTTAAATTCCAGTTACTTTTACATGGAACAGCCTCCCAGCAGAACAGGTAGAGGCTAATACAGTCAGAGAATTTAAGTATGTGTGGGATAAGCATATGGCTATCCCTAATCTAAGACAGGACAAAGGGCAAGCTTGAGCACCCAAATGGTTCTTATTTGCTGTCAAATTTCATTCTTAAGTAAACTTTATTTCCCTGCGTATTCGAATAGCCACAATTTGCTAAACATCAGTATTGGTGATGGAAAAAGTCTTTATTAAAAATGTTATCTTCAACAAATGTTATCTTTAAAACACTTCAATATGTATACCAATCACTATTGTGAGATCTTTATCTTACCATGAATAATACATTGCCGTCACATTGTACACCTGTCTGCAAAGCTCTGATCGCCTAGAGGGGGTTGTTGTTTAAAATGGATCTATCTTACCGTGATCACATTGTTAGATAACGGGCATGAAAAGAAATGACCTGCTGGGCATTCTTTAGAGTAGGTACTCAGACCAGAAAGTAAGTTGTGTCTATATTGTGTGAAGAACAGTAGACAGACTAGAACAAATCAGAAACATTAGAGGAATTGGATTTATTGTATTACAAGATAAGAAGATAAACAATGGGGATGATGTCAAAATTAATAATAATAATAGCATTAGCATTTAGATAATGAGTTGTAATATATTAACATTATTAGCCAGAGGAAAAACCTTGCTGATTACACGTAAAGGAGCTGACACTATTTATGGCAAAGAAAACATATCTGCCTGAAATCCAGGTATGTAGAAGGTTCAAACCACTTTTACACCTTTAGACCATATGTCTATAGACGTAATACATAAATAAGGATTATGGTCGGGCAAAGACATGCAGATTCTGCTCAATGCCACATTTAGCTTTGACTAAAATACCATGTTCCTCTTTGGAAAATCAAATGCAGGAACAAGATTTCTTGGAATGCACATTGTTTTACACATCTCTTATATATATATGGCAATAATCATGAATATACTCCATAGACACCTGTTTTATTACCATGATGATTTGAATCCAGTGTAATAAAAACACACCATATTTGTTATCTAGCAATATAGAGTAATAAAGCACATACGCTCACCTGCCACATAAAGATTGGAGGCCCAGTCATTTTATCTTAGCTTAGTAACAAGGGATGCCTTGATATAGCAAATTAGTTTTTGTGCTTTGACCAAAATACTTTAATAAAGGTATGCATTTGTAGGTTTGGATTTGGTGGTAATTGGTTCTTCAAAGTTGGAGTGACACGAGGTGAAGTCATTTTTACAACAGTCTCAAGTCCTCCTTGTGGTTCCATTATTAGCTTTGGCTAATGTGACTTTATCATATCCTCATGTCTATGCTAGCTCATTGAGTGTAAGTCTCAGCACTTCTTGACAAGTCATTGTGCTTACAGACTGAGCCATAACGAGAGCTCTTGGCATGTGGGGCAAGGTAGGATGCCTGCTCTTTGCTCACATCACATCCAAGCGAGAACTAGAAGAGGATAACAGGACATTGGCACTGAGCAGATAAAGTTATGCCCTTCATCTTATTACGTAACATTACAAACGCCTGATACAGTTGTCCGCCGAATTCTTACCTGAGCCTTACTAATCACTAAACGATTACTTTTTACCTTAATGATATTATTAAAAGTATTTAGCATGACACATTACTCTTAATGTTAATATCTGTGTTAATTTGTTTTATCTGACCGCATTTAATTAGCCTTTGCATATTTTTAAAGGATAACAATGTTGAGAAGTAGTTCACAAAACCATTGAAACTGATTTATACTTATTGAGTTCAGTGTAATACAAGTCACTGGTATTATACGTCTTCTAGCTGTCTGATTCTATCAAAGCTTCAGGGAAGGTTATTTGTTTCAATTAGATATAGGAATTCTAAGAGTTTCAAATAAAAGAGGCTGATTTTATGACTCATGTTCTTTATGGGAGTACGTTGTTTATAGAATTGCGTACATTGCTATTTCTCTAAACTATATCTTCAAGGTTAGTTAAATGCAACCAGGTCGATCTGGTGATAGCACTTTTACGCCTGTGACCACCTACTGACATAAGTGCAGCCCACGGTAGGATATGACAGGCCACGCGTTACGCTTTAATGCTCACGTAGAGTGCAACTGAGCATATCCAGCTGGTGGCCACACACTTGGGCAATAGGTCCAAGCTTTGGACCCTATAGCAATTAAAGCCATTTTTTATCAATAAGACAGCTAAACCATAATTAAGTAGTTTACTGCAATACAAAATACCACAATATCTACTGTGCAGTTACCAAAATTTGGTACTTTTGTTCATTGCAAACAATGCATTCTTCAATAAAAAAATAAAGCCTAAAAGCTAACAAAAAAATCTATTTTATAAAGCAGAGTTCTTTTTGCACTCACATGGAGCATTACAAGCCATTCCAAACCTTTACTGCAACTACACACAAGACAAACCTACAATACTATGTATGTTTTCTGACATACATGATTTTTGAATAGCAACTACCCTAAAAAAAGGTACCCTCAGTAAAAAGATTTACTCTTTAGGTGTCGCTTTCCTTTAATACCTCTTTTCTACTTCTATAGAATTCCTGCCTTTAGCAAGCTCTTTTTTCTCTTCTCTCTGCCTCTTTTTTCCCTTTTGTTCTCTTCTTTCTTCCCTCCTTGGTATTTTTTGTCCAATCTCTTTTTTGAACATAACTTGCTGACATCTTTTCCTCACCTTTTTTCTGAACATTTTTCCATTTTTTTTTATATTAGTAATCTACCTTTAACATTTTTCCTCCTAGTTCTATTCTCCATATTAATATCACTCACAATCACACACACACTCACTCTCACACACACTACCTACCACATCCTGTAAGCAATGTAGCCTGTAGTGTAGTAGCACTCTTGCCATGCAGTAAATGACAACACTTTTGCACCCTTTTAGTACTATGGCCTTGATCTTTATTAAATGTAAAAATTATATGTAGGATTAACTCTTAATAAACAATAATAACATACCAATAATTCTTGGAAAAAATCAGTTTGGCATTGTAGGCAAAATCAACATTTTATGGTTTGTTTATGATAAAGTACAGAAAAAACTTTCTATTCATGGAAAGAATAATTTAAACTATAAAGAATTAAACTGTGTGTTTGGCATGAGTGTCTAAAAAAGAAATTAGCACTTTGAAGAAATGCATATAACCAACAGAGCATTGAAGCGTATATAGTATACTAATAAAATTCAGCTCTAATTTTTCAGTACAGAACACTGTCAGTATTAAGCTGCAAATGTCACTATAATGCCATAGATTAGTGTTATGGAGAAGAGAACTATTGTAGCGTTTAAGTAAATGAAAAAAAATATCTTGTATTAGCCCAGGGGATAAAGGATTGAAACAGAAGAACAGGGGAATAAAGGAAGTCAACATATCCAGGAACTTAGTAGTGGAGATGACTCATTTAACATGCTATCCATTCTAGGTGTCTTGTTTCCTTTGACTTTAATGAAGATTAATACAGGCTGACAACCTGTTCGTTTGTAATAGCAATATATGCTGCTGGGGCAACAATAGCTAATTGTTACTTTAATTTCCTGAGAGCTGAGCGTGAAACAGTGAGGCTAGCAGTTTAACTGCATAGGAACACTCCAGCTATCAAGATAAATAAGAACAGAGTGGATGATTTCTTGTTTTAACTTCCAACAGGCACTTACTGATAGAAACAGAATAAAGAGTTATGGCTTTTGCACCATCACAGCCCTTCAGATCCCACAGGCAATTGTGTAACATCAAAAACCAGTAAACCAGCATTGGGTTTCAAAATTAATGTTTCAGATTGGAGGAAGGCAAAGTGTTTTATACAATGATATTAATATGTATATATCACAAAAAGAAACATACACAGTACATGATGGCTTGATTCATTGATCCATCTAAACTGTAATTGGCGTTAACGTTGGCTGAAAATGCATGGTTTGCAATTCACCTATGTTAATAAACTCAATATAGTGATTGTGGATTCTGACCTTAGTGACCTCTAAATAGATTGTGACCTCTAAATGAAACTACACTGAAATAAACAGCAAACAACTTCTGCTAAGCAGTTCAGTGGGATGTACAGAGGATTGGCATTTCATAAATGGATACATTTTTATGCGCATGTTAAATCATAACTTTGCATGGACATTTCAGACCACCACATTTTTCATCTAACCTTCTCTACGCACCATACAAAAGATGAATACACCAAGAGTATTGCAGGTTACTCTTATCAGAATTACAGTTTAATAATCAACTCAAATGCTCATGGAAAAGCCATCTCTTAAATCTATATTATTCAAAAATGGATATTGATCCAAATAGAATTGTAAAATATTTTAAAAATTGTATAAAGACACTCTCTTATGCAATCTGAAAAAGAAAGTTTTTCTTCGATCAAACTGCCTTGCATATCATGATGTGAAATGCGTGTCCAACCATACAATGGTTGGATCCAGCTTGCTAATGTGCCTGTTGTAGGAGTAAACAATTTCAGCCCTCGAAGGCCACAAACACACCTTAACTCTTGAAGAAAATCACTTAATATTGTGCCATTTTGAATACTTATTTTACAAAAGGTAATGGATGGAGCAAACTGACTTAAGATTCCCTCACAATTAATCAGCTTGTTAGCCTTAACAATTGTGTGTCAAGTTACTACATTCCTAAATACAATATCTCTTGAAAATCGGCCTGTTAATCCATCATTAGTGTACGTTGCTACAGTAACTGAACATTTCACTGATACTCCATTATGTGTTTAAAATGTTAAGCATGACACATATTCACGCTTAAACTGATGGTATATCTCTATGTAGTGTAGTAACTTATGCCAAGAGAATAGTGATGGAAGGATTGTTCACACACTATTTAATTTGTGGCAGGCACTTTGCCATCTTTTCATGATATTTCCATCAAAAGTTGAGCTAAGACTGATGCAGAAGGCGTAAAACACATAATTAGAGTGTTTATGTTTTTTACACCACTTAAAAAAAAGTGCCTTCACAAACACAATGCTTTTCATCTCCTTGTTAGACCCTAAAGAACAAAATATTTGGCCTCTAAAAATTGGCTGAGGAAAGGACTTTTTGCCCATGTCTGAGTTTTTCACTAGTGTATACGTCCCAAGCACCATGATGTATATGCCACATGACCACTCATGCCATCCCAGTGTACATGGCATCTCAAGAAACGATATGTGCAGCATAACACTGGGGATGAGGGAAGAAAGGTACTCACTGTTTCATCCACCTTCAACTGTTTTTGTGACACTTATTGTGGAACCAGAAACTCCCACAAATATTTAAATATTTTCATCCATCCTCTCGAACATGCCATTTCTGCACTTGATGGGACAAATTGTGAAATGTATGTCCATTTATACTTTGCTCAGGCATCTTATATAATGCTTAAATATACGTTTATACGTTATTCAAGGACAGCCCACACTACAAGTATAAGGATAGATGCTAAGATTCATTTCAAATGGGACTTTGCTAAAATCGTAATGACTGACTAAACCCAGATGAAACACTTTGCATGAAAGGAAAGATAAAAGTGATAGACGAGCACATGAAATAGGTAATAACCACATCTGCAGTAAAAAGATATCAAACTCCAATCTCACATAGTTCTTGTATAGTATAGTATAGCATAGTATCATTTTAATGGCCTCTTTTCCCTCGTGTCCTCACCTGTAACAAAAGCTGCAAGATTTTAAAAAGATACAAGAAAAGTCAGGAGGAGAACGTTTACTGCGCTCCAGTAAATCATCTTGTTATCGTAATATTTCCTGTGCAAGGAAAAAAATAACGGAAAATGTGAATAATGTGAAAAAAAGGAACTATTTAAAAATGATAATACACAATACAGTTTTTGTTTAGCTGTGTAACATATATGATCTTTTGAGTTGCTTATGTCTTTTAAATGAATGTGGCAGAACTTCTGACTGCCTGGACATGATGTCACTTCCTGGCACTTCACAAAAACCTGCAATGTGGTGAGGGTAGTGCTACAGGACTGTCTGGCTAGGTATAGATCTCTATAGTGTAAACGGCTGGTTACAAGCGGTTAGAAGATCTTTGATCTGTCCGACTGGTCTACTGACCACTGTGAGTCTGAATTGTAGGCAAGAAAACTGTATCACTTACCTTTAGGAAAAGATGCAGCTCTGGACCACCCCTGCTGTGATGCATTTTACTACCATTTTTTTAAGCAAGCGGTCAGGGGAACTCTTCTGCAAGCCAACCTGGTAGCTGGCTGTCAGTGGGTATATCGAGTATGTACCTCGGCAAGCAGGAGATGTGTTTGGATCAATATGTCTCCTACAAACCTAGGAACTGGAGGCCGAGAAAAGAGGCAAATCCATAAGGGTGATTATGCAGAATCCCTCATGTGTTTGCAAGGGGACACAAATGGTAATTTGAAGGGAAGACTTAGCTATCATATGAATAAAAGTTGTTTTTATCAGCCAGAAGTTAATTTTCCACTTTATTACCCATGAAATGCTGATAACAAACGTAGTGATGCTATTTCATTAAGTCTCCATCTCTGTTTAGCTTACTTAAAATACAAAACCAGTGCACAAAGGTTTTCGGTTTCCATGGGAAGTCATTAATATCTGGAAAACATATCTTTCTCCTCACCCAGGCTTGTAGTATATGTGAAAAAAATCGAGGTTACAAACCTGTTCAAATGTTTTTTTTTCTTTCATAAACGTTTTATAACATGCATAAGTATATCTATTATAAATATATAGATTCAAAAATACAAATAGATATAGTATTTAAAAAGTTAATATAATAATTTAAACAATAAAAATTATTACAATATATGTAGGAAATAGAATCAACTTATACACATTTATACTTGGTTTCATGGTTAAACATATTTATCACAAAATTAGAATTTTGTATTGTATTTTGGAAACACTTTCCTTGCTTCAATGCCAACAGCAAGGAAAGATGAGGACATAGAAGCTGGAATGGTGTAGAAGAGATCCTAGGTTGGACTACCGTAATTTTTCTCCTTCTGTCAATGTCTCCGAAGGGGGCCAAATTTTACAATACAATAGAACTTTTCTATTAATAATAAAGAAATATTTTTTTGCCAGAAGTGTAAGACTCCATTCAGTATCAAACAATCTATTAAATTGAATTTTTAGTTTCATCTTTAGAATCAAAAGCTTATCACAGTCCCACCACTCATAGGAGATACAATTTAAAGATCAACATCAAGGGAGGAACAAAGGAGAGAGGGATCTGATTCCCAAAGAGGACTGTCCCTCCTAAACATAAGACCCTTAGGAGTTATGAGTTTCTTCAGCAAGAAAAGCTAGGCTGACCCTGTGTGATATGAATCGTACTGATGTGAACAGTACCAATTTAAAGTATACTAGAGAAATACACATGTATCACGATACAGACTTGATTGGCTACCTACCCATCTCCACACAGTCTTACTCGGATTAAAAAGTAGATTGGCAAGGTTAAAGCAAAGTAACATACTTTTATTATAAAACAAGTTAAAATATTATATATATACATATATACATATATATATATATATATATATATATATATTAGACCTGTGCATTTGGATTGCTACAATTGGCAAATTTAGAGAATTTTGACGATTCGTATGACGCTACGAAAATGAGGCCAAGAAGCAGACAAAGCAGAAAAACCTTCAAATGTTTGTCCGAAATCAGTAGGCCCTTTCACTCTCTCTCATTCTGGTTTACTCACCCTCTCTAAATGTTTCCTTACCTTCTCTGCCAACCACTTCCGCTTCCACATCTTCTTCATCTTTATCTTATCTCTTTTATCTCATTTCTTTTATCTTCTCTCTTTCATCTTTTGTCTTTGTCCACATATCTGCGAACATAACCTGGTGCAAACTTACGCCAAAATGAGCGTGGTATAAGTGGTATTATTGGAAAGTGGAAGCATTAAGGAACAGCATCAACTCAGCCACGAACCAAAAGCGGAAGTGGTCAGCAGAGAGCGTGAACCAGAATGAGAGTGTAAGAGAGTGAGTGAATGAGAGTGAATTTCAAAATGCCCCCCATTTGAACCATTATATATATATATATATATATATATATATATAACGTGTGCAAATATATATGTTATTCAGTCAGAATAACAAGTAAATTGTGAACTCTAAACAGGAAATGTTAATGTTACTTCAGCCTTTCTCTATATTAATACAGTTTGTTTTAACTGGGTGGCTATGAGCACTCATGGATTTGCTATCTAATATTAATCTGACATTTTAGACTTTATCTAACCTCATCGTATGTAAACATACTGTATAGCTTAAAAAAGCAATTAGTTCTTGTTTTTTATTTGCATTTCACTCTAGTTATCATTAAGTACACCGCATTTTGCTGTACCATACATGCTATAAATATGTAAGGCCACATATTATCTTCTATATATTGTTTAAGCTGTTTACATGTTGTACAAAGTATACCTTTAACAGCATAAGACTATATATTAGATAAATTAGACTATACCCTCCCCTTAAACCAGCATTTTAAAAATAATATTATAAAAGAAATGTATTACAGAAAATATTCAGGTAATGGATAAATTTTGTCCACTGTGTTTTCAACATCTCCGCACCGTGATACTCAACATGTCACTTTATTAGATGAACATCTGTGGCATAAATATAAAAATATGCGAATAACTAACATTTTAATACTTAATAAACTTTATTAGCATGACTTTGTAACCAAGTAAACAAGTAAACAAGTCAACTGTAACACAACCACAGGCATAGGTGTATCAATTATAACCCATGCACGGCAGCCCACATCCAACAACGGGAGTCATGAGGGCACCAGCCCCACGAGTACTCTGTACTTCAGTCCGAGGCTTGTGCACCACGAGTCAGACCACCTATATGGGTGGTTAACCCTTGCAACAAGGCAGCATAAACAACCTCAGCACATACAAACATAATCTAAAGCTGTATGGGAAGGTGGAACCTGTGCAGCCTACGCAGCTTCCAAAAACTACTTTCATGTCCATATCATTAAGAAGTGAATGATATTGTCCCGCCTTCTCTTTAATTTTTGTGTCCTCTTTATATCTGTCTCTTTCCTTCTTTTCTTTATTCGCGGGGGGGGGGGGGGGGGAAGTCTCTTCTATGTCTACCTGGTAAGTCTATTTTGGCACACCTCCGCCGCTCTATTCCTACTCATTTGCTCCACTACAATAATAAAAATTAAATCCACAGAAGAGGCTGCACACATAGGGGAAACATATGAAACTATACCACAATTTAGCAAAAATAGAACGTAATGCATTAAAAAAGGACATCTTACATGCAAACAGTATCATACATTGCCAATATTGTTATAAGCTGTGCAGATCCGTAAGTAACTGCAATAAAGAATAATATCACAGCATCGCAACTCATGCATTATCAACAGTTCTGGATCAATTTAATCTAATTAACAAAACGAATCTGTTTATCAGGAATCTTAAGACCAAGCTTATATTTTTATCATAATTAGTTATATTTTTGGGAGCTGCCTTAGGTAGCCCATCAGGACGGCACCATCTTCTTAACACTGCTCGTTCTCTGTGTTAAGCGCATGACATGGTGTCATATTCCGAAGGTAATTAGGCATGGTACAAGAGATATGGCCTCTCAGAACTCCCCAATAGGCCCACTGAACTGCTGAACTTGCTGAGAAGAAATAACAAAACAAGTAGTCATTTCTCTTTCTATAATACTGAAGATATGAATGTTCCCGAGAAGAAATAACAAAACAAATTAAATAGATTAACGTTATTTTGTGATTAATGTTTCATACATGTTTATTCCAAAACTGTGACAAGAAATTCAGCAAAATTGCTGTTGATGAGTTGAGTAGTTTGAAAACTCAATAAAACATCTACAATTTATATTTATAAACATACTTAAGTAGGTAGCTATCTCTGTAACAAACATTTGGATTGTCAATTAGAAATTGGACTAAAAGTGGTAAAATTGCTATATGGAAGGATGAGGGATGAGACATTCTGACCATTTACATTAAAATAGCTGGGTCAAATAACTCCATGGTAGAAGGGTGGTAGAATTGACAAGTGGGCTCACCAATTAAATATGTATGCTAGAAATATATGGTCTCTTTCATCAACTGATAATTCATCTTGGTTTAATGTAGAAGGTGTTGCCAAGTTAATTCTTATTTTTTCCCTAAAGGAAAAAAAAATATTTTATCCCTTAAAAAATATTTCAGTGTATTTCTCATTAATTAACAGTCCAAATACTGACAAATCCCATACACATTTTATAATTTTTTAATTAATTATATTTAGACCAAGGCAGCTAATTAGTGCAGACGTATTTGTTCAAATGCAATCAGCTACATACAATATATATCAAATGGTATTTTACATTTAGTAACATACCAAATACATATTGTATTTAACATTTAGCAAAATATAAACTGTCTTATTGTGCTTTTCTTTAATGGTAGAAATAATCAGACTTTAGGTATCACCGTTTCGGCTATGATTTTCTCAGAATTACTAAAATGAATATGTAGGTCAAATTGTTTGTTCCTTGTTGTACGCAAGTATTATTTATTTTGAATAATAATATAATAAACCTATCACAGCCAATGAGTAAGGGGAATGTTTCTGTTTTTTGCTGGTTACAATTCCCCAAAAGTGTAAGGTCATGTAATTCCTCTCATAAATTAAATGTATGATATGATATGAAATGTATGATATGACATATGACAGTTTTTTTCTCAAAAGCCAGAATTGTTCCTCTGTGTTAAAAAAGTGTCTTTGAGCATGCATTTCATCGTGTTCATTTTCATTTGGTGGTGCACATAATGTCTGCTCATTCTCACCTTGAATAACATGTTATTCTCAGAGACATATCAGCATCACGGACATGCATGCATGCAATGTGGCATGAAAAGATGAGGTGGCTTTGCTCATGCATTAGGATTATTATAGTTGCATAGCTACATTTTAGATTGCAAATTTTGTAATTCATGAAGAGGTTGTCAGCGGGGAATATATTAGTACATATTGTTAGTGGGAAAGAGTCAAAATTATACCGGACAATTACCATATCATAAAGATCAATGCAACATCTAAACAACAGCCGCAGTTATCTTCTCTAAATCAAATCCAGTAAGTAAATCCATCAAACAATAGCAAGAAACTCAATTACAAATCACAATATAATGGAGTACTGAAAATTTAAATACAATCTACCATTAAGTCAAATCTAAAAAAAAAAGAATAAAATGCAAGAGAGAGAAATTCTGGGGGGGCTAAGGCCCATGGACAGAGGAGTTTGCACAATCTACAAGCTTTGCTAGTAACACAACCCAGTAGGGCTAGGCCTGGCGGAATTTGTTGACAGGGTTAATAAGTGGTAAGGGCCTCTAAGTTAGACGTCAGTTTTTGTTGTCACCTTACCTCTTGTTGTGAACATGTTTTTTGTCATGTCCATGGGGGAAGCTTACCAGGTATCTAGAGGGTTAATGCTCCTGGGAGAGCATTTGTTGGTACTCGTGGCCTCAAGTCTCAGATTTGGGCGTCTACTTAGGTCCTTCTTGAGTGGTATGGTACCTGGATAACTTGACTAGGGTTTTTTTCGTTATGTTAATTGTTTAATTATTTATGTTAATTTATTGGTTTTCAGTTCAGTGGTCATTGCCCCTGTTAACGCACCTATTTTTGGTTTAGGTTTGTGTGGAAATGACTAGTGTTAAATAAAATTGCTGTGGCCTTTTCAAACCCAACTCTGGTTGTTGTGTCTTTATTGGGTTATGTGTTTCTCTTTCCATAATACTGACGATATGAGTGTTGCTGAGAAGAAATAACAAAACAAATTAAATAGATTAACATTATTTTGTGATTAACGTTTCATACATGTTTATTCCAAAACTGTGACAGAAAATTCTGCAAAATTCCATGAGTTCAGTAGTTTCAAAACTCAATAAAACATCTTAAGAAGCTACAATTTATATTTATAAACATACATTTGGATTGTCAATTAGAAATTGGACTAAAAGTGGTAAAATTGCCATATGGAAGGATGAGCGATAAGACATTCTGACCATTTACATTAAAATATTACATGTCTACTTTTAAAACCTTCATGTGGACAGAGAGACCTATGAGGTCCTCGAAGTTTTGTGTAGTTTTTTTCTCTGTTGGCCTAATAAAAAGTATCAAATTAAACTAAAGACTCTATTTTGGGCTAATAAAGCTATGTCCATTACTCACCAGTTTTCCTCTAGTGAGTGGTGGTTGGGACTCATTTCCTTTTCAGGCATATGAGAAATCAAGAAATCATTTGAATAATAATTTCCTTTGTTGATATTGAAATATCATGCTTTCTATTCTTCAAGAATGAAGAAAGATTAAAGACTTCTGCTGAATGGTTTTTATGCTAAATGTGTATCATTTGAATGGCATTCATTTTAACGATCTATTTATTGCTGATAATTCCAATGTATTTAATCTTTGTCGCATTTCTCTTTCTTAAACAGAAAGATCATCTGTGATCTTGTATACAAACCAAGGTCAGGCATTAATTTTCTTTTAGTAAGAGCAGAGGTCTAGGGATGATGTATATGTTAAATATGGCAGCCAATATCAAAAGCAAAAGACAAAAATAATTTCTACGTCAGTGAAGACAAATATACATGATCGATAGATAAGATAGATAGATAGATAGATGGAAAGATGGATAGATAGATAGATGGATGGATGGAAAGATGGATAGATAGATGGTCTATAGTATATCTATAGTTGCCGATTAAACTACTTTTCTTACAGTTTGATCTTCTTGTTTTAGGCTAATACATTTTATTCCCTTTTCTCATCCATCTTGGTTGGGGTAAAGAGCGACTGGAATAGATTAAAATGGAAATATCTGGATGAGATATGTGTGAGTTACGTCGACTGTGATGGTTTATGCCTATAATCTATCATCCTATATTATCTGTGATTATTTACTGAATAACAATCAAAAATTTGATGAGAAACAAAACTTTTAAGAGACCCAGACTAAGCAAGCTATAGGGATGTAGTGCCTTTTCTTAGATAAACAAAGTAATTGTGTTCTAAATATATAATTACTAGAACAAAAAATCCCAGAGTTTTGCCATTGGGTTTAGACGCTATTCATTTAACCCATGAGCTACAAATCTCATCAGTCTTAGAACATTATTTCCTAGGGACACAGGACAAAATGTGCAATCCATAGCTTCTAGAGTGACAGAGGTTGTGTATCCATGCACGGAGATGAAGAGGCATTAGGTAGGCTGATGCTTTCACGGTTGTCTAATGTGCCCTTGACTAAACATATTGTGCTTTGCTTGCAAGGGTAAGTGATGATTAAAGTCTCTAATGCTGAGGCACTGTATCATTTAAATTAATTTGTTTCTCCATTCTGCTGAGATCACTCCAAGCGCATACAAATTGAACTATAGAGTTATTATTGATTATTAGAGCAGTTTCTCTCTGCAACTAACAATCTGTTTGTCACACAGCAGTTCTATAAATGTTTCCTAGAGAGGTGTTATTACTTGGCTTCTCTTATCTAGCTAATAGGCTTTTGAGCTATATGGAAGAGAAATGTAATATACAGAAAACAATGTTAACATATCTTATATATGTGAAATTAAACGTGAGTAAAATGAGGCAGACTAATAGCACTTTGAGCTGTGAACATTATAAACAAAATATGAAAATTTTGTGTACTGGAAAAAAAAAGCAGTGACCTTTGTAAGAAATCATTGTTATGCTTTGATTCTGTTCTACACACTTTAGGCCTGAATGCAAGTTCAGTGCTGGGAACATATGTTCTCAAACACGTGATATAGCTAATAGAGGGTCTCCTGTGGGTTGTATCCTATGACCGGTCCAATCAGATTCCTAAAATTCATATATTGCCCATATATAGTTAGAACTTATACCCTAACTGTGACTGTAAAGGGGTATAAAAACTCATGTTAAGAAGGGCAAGCTCTCTTTCTCCTTCGTCTTGTCAACGACCACCATCTGTTCATCAATCGGTACTGTATGTATACTACTTTGTTCTACCAAATAAACCTACTTAAGAAGACTTAGAAGCTGTGGTCTTGATGGTTCTTTGGTCATGGAAAAGTTTAGATATTTACACAAAACAAATATCTAACAACATTTATACACTCATTTAACAAATATTTTTAATAATGTGATTATGTGTGTTATATACATATTTAAATTCTACTCACAGTGTAGATGCTAATATTTGTAAAATTGTTAATCCAATGGAATCATGATAAATCCATATTTTCAAGTCTATTGCAGACTGTAGGTAGGGAATGTTAAAAAATAACTTTGATCCTATAATATACCACTGGACAATGTCCCACTCATGAGAAGCCTATGCCAGATCACAAATAATATTTTGTGCCCCTATCTATACAATCTCTTATGTAACTATTACATGGAATAACAGATCATAATGTGCAGTTCTTAGTGTCAGTACCCCTATATAAATTTTCAAAAGACCCAGACTGGCCATCTGGCACACCAGGCAAATGCCTGGTGGGTTGCTGGCCAACAGCACCACATACACACAGTGTGTGGCTACCAACTGGATATGTCTGGCCATGTAAGCATAAGGGCATCAGGCACCTGTAGGCCTTAAAGTGCCAGAGCCGTGTTGTCATTGATAGTCCGGCCCTGGCTTTCACTACTCTCAAACACCAGACAGTTTGTTTAATTGTTTAACCAGTGTTAATCTGTTACAAAGCTTGGTTGACTGGACTACCTACATCCATCTGTTTCATAGATACTATCATGTTACTTAGTCTACAGAAGAACATAGAATGTAAACTCTCATTCTATAAAAGTACTAGTGCTATAATTGTTATGGACAACAGTGAGCACAGAATGTTAGAATTCTAATACTGCTGTTAGCTAAAATGACATCTTAACAATTATTCTGTCATTGACGATGTCCATGTTTGATTAGTTTAATCTCCCAGTGGTCATTATTTTCAATCTGTTTATATCTCATAAATCCATCCACAATGTGTCTGTCTGACTCAATTACTGCCTTTGTCATTCGACTGCTCCACTATCCAAGCCACTGTGTTCTCTGCACTCCCTGATCTTACATTTATCAGAACGCGCATTATATTTTTGCATACTTTTTTCATGCTTTACCAAGCAACAGAAGTAACAAAATCTATAATAAAACAGCAGAGAGGTGGCATTATCTGTCTCATTATTATTGTCTCTGTATTATTGTAAATTATTATTATACGTTGATTAGCAAAAAAGGCTGTAATGACATTTAACTATTTTTCAATTAAATCTCAATATATGCGTAGCATGCCAAAAAAGGTGAAGCAATTATCAAAAGGAAAAAATAATAATTGGGGTAGGCTCTAGGAACAGGAGATCTTACTCTTAAGTGAGATAATAATTTAGAAATGTCCACATGGTTTTATTGAAGACAAAGTTTATTCTGAGCTAGTTTAACTAGGGTGGCAGGTTCAGGGGGCGTTTGGACTCCCTGGTTGCTCTGTTGCTTCATGGGCAAATTGTGGAGATCAACGATCTCCCTTGTTACTGTCCCAGTATTATTACGGAAGTACCGTATTGTCCCACTTTAAGTCTTTAAAGTGAGGGTGCGGCCTATAATCGGGTTTAGCGCAGGGACTCGCAATCTGTGCCGCCCTACGCCCGAGACATGCAGTTCCGGGTGCCAGGCAGGTGTTTTTTTTCTTTTTCATTTAGCCCTGATTTGGGCAAGCGACAGGGGACCTGGATGGCCAAGCCTAGAGCAGACCTCAGCCAGAATACACTACAGCCTTAAGGGACAGCCATGCCATATTGGCTGTATAGGCTCCATAAAAATCAGAAAAGATCCAGATTCTAGTTTTCAGTTTGGTTTGGTGGACAGATTTCTCTTTCTGATGCTGGCATGATGACGAACTCTACAACATGGCTTCAACTAGTGTTTAGTGATTGTCTATTTAATAAAGTGCACTCTGCTTTCTTCACTCCGATGTCAGTATAGTCTTTTATATCTATATATTAAGTTGATGATGTGTAAAACCTGCAAGAAAGCATTTCTGGTTTCCAAGGGAAAAACATTTCATGCAAGATTTCTGTAAAGCATCCAGCACCAGATGGCGACCAAATGAGGCAAGCATGAAAGAAAACATGTTTGTCTTTTCTACTTGGAAGTAAAAGAGTGAGAAAATCACATAACCAGGTACATTTTCTCCATAAGAGAAAAGATTTTTAACAATCCAAACCCCAACAATGTTCCCATACCCTACTCAATAAGAGTTCAACAGGATAAGCCTTAAGTGATCTGTTGTATTTAGGATAAAAACATTATTCCATGTGAGCACCAATTTTATTTTTACTTTTTTTTTTCAAAATAGTCGCCTTTGTATTGGTCCAGATGAAGACAACACTTTCACAATTTAAATTATAGCCAATATTAAAAAATGGCGAGGATGTCTCTCTTAAGGTCATTCACAATATCAACAACCTACCTACCTAGTTGGAGTATTATACAATATATATGCATTCTGCAAAGAATGACGTCTGTGGTTGGAGTGGAAGCCACTATCCGTCTAATCATAACTGATGTCTTCTTGTTTGTACCCAAACATTGGTATAAAGTGTAATTCTGAGAAGGCCACACGAAAACATTGTTAGGGTTCTCTTTTGCGAGGTAAATAAATACAGTTAATACTTAAAAGGTAGATTACACCTTTTTGCCACAGGGTGCACACTTTAAGTGTCACGGGGGTGGACAGTAATTTTAATCGTTCACACTCCTGGCACCCAAAGGTGCTTAGATGAGAGACCTCACTCTCTCCTTACATAGAGAACCAAACGGTACAAGGTGGTCCGATTTATTACTGCTCATCTCACTTAACACAGGGTGGAGGAATACAGCTGGTGCCCCCTCCTTGGTTATCCCCATATCTTAAAATCCACAGGAATGCTTTTGGCTGTTATAAGGGTGCTGTTGTAACTATGGGTCAAGATGGCAAACATCAAAAAGAATGATGTGTGGAGTATTCTTGAAGGCTGTAATAATGGGTATGAAAAGGGTTCATTTTTCTTTTATATGAATCGTACAATTTCATATAATGATTCAATAATTAGCTGTGTGTGGGAAGTGAAACAAATACATCTCTGGGACATTTTATAGATAGTAATGGCCTTGAAACTTACTGCTAATAGCAGTGTTGTTTCAACTTGAAACAAATACTTCTCATCAGTAGCACAACTCTCATAATTGCAATAATAAAACTTGGCTTATTGCTGATTTATGCTTTAAAACCTTGCTTCTGGTTTCCATTTTAAATGTCACATCAATTATTATTCTGATATTGCCATTAGTTTAAATCCTGAAACATTGAACCACTTAATAAAGTTGGTTCTAGCATTGCATATTATATTATATTTTAAGGTTTAATAAGTTGTGTTTACAATTGCATTCTATTATATTATAAATTATAGTATACGGAAGGTTTAATAGTAAATTATATCATATTTAGGTTGTATTTTTTATTGCAGGGGCATTACTAATTAGTCACACATAATATTTGATAATTGATATTATTCAGATAAGCAGACAGAATTCTGATGAGTAAATTGAAGTATGGGCAGATCCAGGGGGGTCATTAGGACGATTGCCCAAAAAAAAGGCAGCATCCTCTGGTCATGTGCATAAAGAGGTACATTTGGAGTAAACACAGACTTTGTTCCCCTAATTTCAAGGAGGAGGTGGGGTTGAGTGTGGTGACGCTGCATTGTGTGACCTTGCAGTAGTCACGTGTTAGCTCACAATGCAAGTTGCATTAAGGACAGGCTGAGGCTTCACAATAGTAAATTACTTGTGTGTGGGCATACGTTAATTTGTATGTCTGAGTATGCTAGTGTGTGTATCTGGGTATTTTACTGTTTGTCTGGGTATGTTAGTGTGTGTGGGAGTATGTTAGTGTTGATATCCTGGTATGTTAGTGTGTGTGTGTTAGTGTCTTAATGTGTGTGTTCGTTTGTGTCCAGTTGTGTTAGTGTCAGTGTCTAGGTGGGTATGTATCAGCGTGAGTGCCTGTGTGTCTGAGAACGTTAGTATGTCATGGTACGTTAGTGTATGTCTGCATATGTGTGTGTGGGTATGTTAGTGTGTGTATCTTGGATCTCCTTGCTGCATTGGATCTGGTGCCCTTCTCTATTTCTAATGATAAAATGATAAACAGATAAAATGAACAATTAAAAAAAAATTCTAAGGTCATAAACGCAGATGGACTCCAGTGGAAGGATTGTGCTTGGGAGACATGTGAATAGGATGGTTGATGTTATTAAAGATATTATTAACCATGAAAAACATTTAAATATGTGTGGCTGTAAGTAAAATCTGGGAAAATCCAGCATGATCTCTGCCAGCTAGTATAAAAACAACAGTCAATTGGGCAATACTGCTAATGGCCCGATTAGAGAGATCCCTAATATTCCTTTTAACCGGCCTTTGAGTGTAATCGCAGTGAGCCTGAAGCTATCTTTTATGCAGCAGAGGGGCTATCACCACCCTGAACCCGGCACCCTAGGCCAGAATACATCACTGCCAGCTGTACAGATAATAGATTGTTCCCATTGAACCACTGTTTAATATTCTGTTTAAGCAAAAAGATTTTGAAGTATTAGATCCTGATTAATTGCTTATATATTTTAAATTTGAATAAATCCTTCAGAACATAATGCATTATATTAGACATTTTTAAACATATCCCCTAAGTGAAAGTGACGATGAAGGCAAAGCTACAAAATTTGCCTTGAAAATTATCCTAAGTAATCAATACAATATGGCCAGGCACCTTTTTGCAACAAGTTACTGAACTAACAGATGTTTCCTTGTTTGAGAGCTAATAAGGATGATTAATAATGGACGGTTCGTTATTTGACGCATCATTAATTTTTCTCTGTACAAAACTAATGTGATCGCTTGTGCTATCAATTTTTAGTAGACTATATCAATGGCTCAAGAAGTGTTTTAAAATGTATGTATATATATATATTATATATATATATATATATAATTTTTTTAAGTTACTTGTAGGGTACAATAGTAATAAAAAAAATGTCATGCCATTTATGTTAATTCTCAATTAATTATTTTGTGCAGTCTTCCCACCAGTGAAATAAAATATTCTATCCAAGACTAAAGATATTATAGTTAAAATTATAGTTAAAATGTCAAAAACGGTTCACAAGAGAGCTCTCTTTCAGCTTTGCGTTGTTTTTTGCTTGATTTAAATATCTCTAGAAATTAACTTTTTAACTCTATATAGAACTTTCAAATAATAATTGTCTGTGGTATAATCAGAGATGTACAGCTGTGTGAAAAAGAAAGTACACTCTCATTCTATGGTTTTACATATCAGGACATAATTACAATCATCTGATCCAAAGAAGGTCTAGAAATTAGGTAAATATAATTTTAGATGAACAACACACCACATCATGAGTTATTTAAAAAATAAAGCCAAAATAGAGAAGCCATGTATAAAAACTAAGTACACCCTTGCTACTTCCATGGGAATTAAGATACAAAGTGTCAGACAGGTGCTGCTAATCAAATGCCCTTGATTAATTGATCATCGACAAGTGTGACCACCTCTATAAAAGCGAGAGTTGGCTTGCTCTGGAGCATTCAGTTATGTGTTAACACAATGCCAAGGAGGAGAGACATCAGCAACGAGAACCAATTGTTGCTGCCCACCAACTGTGGAAGGTTTAGAAAGGCCATCATTCTACTGCGAGAAAGATTACTCAAAAGTGGAAAACATTCAAGACAGTTACCAATGTTCACAGGAGAGGACGTCCCAGCAAATTCACCACAAGGTCATACCGTGCAATGCTCACAGAAATTGCAAATACCCAAGTGTTAAATATCAAACTCTACAGGCCTCAGCATGTTAATTGTTAAAAAAGTTTATGACAGTACAATTAAAAAAAAAGACTGAACAAGTATAGTTTGTTTGGCAGGGTTGCCAAGAGAAAGCCTCTGCTCTCTAAAAAGAACATGGCAGCACAACTTAGGTTTGTAAAGTTGCATCTGAAGAAACCATAAAATATCTGGAACAATGACCAAAATGGAGATGTTTGGCCATAATGCACAGCGCAACGTATGGCGAAAAACAAGCACAGCATATCAGCACAAACATCTCATATCAATTGTCAAGCAAGGTGGTGGATGGGGTGATGATTTGGGCTTGTTTTGCAGCCACAGATCCTGGGAACCTTGCAGTCATTGAGTCAACCGTGAACTCCTACGTATACTAAAGTATTCTAGAGTAAAACGTGAGGCCATCTGTCCGACAGCTTAAGTTTGGCTGAAGTTGGGTCATGCAACAGGACAATGATCCCAAGCTTACCAGCAAATCTACAACCAACAGAATGGCTGAAAAGGAAAGAATCATGGTGTTGCAATAGCCCAGTCAAAGCCCAAACCTCACCCAATTGAAATGCTGTGGCAGGACCTTAAGAGAGCTGTGCATAAACAAATGCCCGCAAACCTCAATGAACTGTAGCAACCTTGTAAAATAGAGTGGGCCAGAATTACTCCACAATGATGTGAGAGACTGATAAAAGTTGTACAGAAAATTCTTACTTCAAGTTATTGCTGCTAAAGGTGGTTCCACAAGCTATTGTACCATAAGGTGTACTTTGTTTTTCGAACATGGCTTTTCCCATTTTGGCGTTGGCTTTGATATGTAAAACCATAGACTTCAAAGACGGTGTACTTTCTTTTTCATATGACTTTAACCCCTTAAGGACAATTTGCGGTCCTTAAACCCATTGAAGACAAGGCATTTTGAGCCCGTACATGTACGGACTTTGTCATTAAGGGGTTAAGTTTTTAACACATTGGAACTATGGAACACATTGTCTATGGAACCAATCAAAATTTAAATATTTTAGAATTATTTTAGAAAGTCTATCACATGTTAGAGAAAGCAGTGTTTATCATTTTAATGTCTTGCATTTTAATCCTTCATTTTTTAAAAAAAAATGTGTAACACCCAGCACTCTATATGGCAGTACAATGGTACGAGTATAGAATAAACAGTATTTACAAAACACAAATTAATACCTACAGCCTTTAGCTAACTGTGAAAAGGTAGATGTTCCTAAAAAAGCCACTGTGCTCCTAAAGCAAAGGTTATAGCTTAGTACATTTGTTATTGCAGCTGAGAACAGGGTTATGAGAGCGGAGTATGATGAAAGAGCATATTTGGTAAGATTAGGCTTTAAGAGGTATTGTAGAGATTAATTTTAATCCCATGAAATTGTGACTTCTTAGGGTTGATCCCCAAATGTAATTAAACAGATGACAATTTGCTGCTCAAAAATACACTTTGCTAAAGTTCCATGATGCTTCCATTAAAAAAATATTTCTATTTTATGATATCCTAGAAATGAAAGGTTTTGTGGATTAACCTTTATGACTAATGTTAATAGAAGACTGCAAATATTATACAAGGGATTTTCCAAAGTAGATCTTATCTGCTTCCAAACTCTCATATCTAACTATATTTGTTGTCTGATTTACATGCACACAGTGGTTTATTTATGGTGGTCAATGCCCTAAGTCTGACTCAAGACACTGCCCCCAGCCACCACTTAACCTACCATGTAAAAATTCCCGCACGGATTGGGAACTTCCATTTTCTATGATATTTATTTAACATTTGTTCATTCATAGTGATACAATCTCAAGTCTTCACCAGCGTTTTTGTGTCACTGTACAGAAAAAAAAAATTCTTGAATCTTTCTGTTGAAATGTAAACATATAATCTTTAGCCTATAATTAAAACCATGTTTCCTAGAGCTTATAACACTAGGTATATTGTATCTTTAGTATCAAACTGAACATAAGTCATAATGAATCCTCCGGCATGGAATACATTAACTAGAACGAGTGAAACATAGAAAAGGGAAAAAACACAAGAAAAAGATCTGGTTGGAAAGCTCATAAAAGAGCAAAACTCAAATCTACATTTTATGATTGGTGGCCTAATTATAGAGCTGGGATTTGAATCACTGTGATAACTTGTCTTCACATAATAATTATTTTTTTCCCATCTTTATATAATATTCCTGGAAGATGGGGAAAGAAGTACAGCACGATAACGATCACAAAGGCACTTCCAGTCTTAGTTCAGTTCTCGTAGTTGAACAAGACATTGTTTCAAAACAATCATCCTACTTCTCCTCCTGTCTGTTGACACCTACACACAAAAAAACCATGACAGCAATGCGGCTATGATCAGTCTCCAGCATCAATCTCTCTTTTACATCTACAGAAGAATTTTAGAACAATTTTCTGTGTCTTATTCAGTGAGCTAATGATAACGCTGGAAAAACCCATGTTATATCACATCATTATTTTGTTCCCCAGGGACCACAAACTATTTTGTTTGATGTGGTTAGGGATTTGCCTGCCGTGTAGGCGGAAAACAAAGCAAATAGTGAGCTTGCTATGATGACGTAAATTGGCTGTCTAATAATACCAACCAGTGATGTTATTCTGTTATTTAAACTGGAAATTAGAGCAGCTTCTGTTAAACACAACATATATTGTAATAAATTATAATTTATATTCATTCTATAATTTCTTCATTGAAAGCATACATTATTTGCAACTCAGTAAATTTCTCTTATAGCATAATACACTTTAGAGTAGATGTCTTAAGATCGACTATAATATGTAATATTATCAATGATACTTTATTGACATTGGCATTTGGTAATCTTAATAAATATGGCATTAAAGGCATATATTTCTTTTGGTTGCAAGTTATTGGGGGGTAGCAAGAAAAGCTGAATTAACCCTTGAGTGGCAATTGTCACATATTGGAATCAATCAGATGTCATGTGTGCTTCTGTTGAACATGAAGAGGGTGAGAAGTGCCTTTTTATGTGATCATCATAAAGATTGTTATAGTAAAAGGTGCAATAAATGTGAACAGTGCGGAGACTACTTTTATATCACTGCCCATTCTATATTTAGTATCTCTAGCAAGAACCCATTTATCCTACTTATGTTTTGTTTCCCTTCCATTAGTAAAATAAACATGCAGTTTAACCAAACAGTAGATAAGAGATTGTTATTCAAATTCCTAGTTGCTACTGCCACACCTGATAAATTAACAAATTATTTTCTCTGGAGGTAGTGGTCTATTTGCTTTTCAATAGGATGAAGTGCATGAACTGGTGAAACCAGCTACTCGGAATATCATTAAAAATAATAAACCACCATCTTTACTACTTTCCACCTGTGGTTTCTGAAATAAAAAGAAGGATTTCTAGTGGATTTATTGTACAGCTTCTCATTCTTAGAACTCTCAGTATCTCTGATGTCTATTGGGAATAAATTATTATTCTACTGTACAAAATAAAAGAATGTGTTGTGGTTTGAAATCTGAAAATATATATTATCCTAAACATAATTGTTGAGTTAAGCTTTAGCACCAATATTTAGTATATGTAGTTCTAATGAGTTGTAAAATGCTGTGCACCATGTAAGAGCTTTATGACTTTATAACAGAAATAAATCAATAATAGTGTAATTAAATAATGATATATTGCTAAAAATAACATTAATGGTTATAAGTTGTCTGTCAGAGACTCTAGCTTGCTAATTCACTATTGACAGCCCGCAGAATTTCACGCTTGACCCACAAATACTCTACTACATGAGTAGTAGCAACTAGTAGATTAAGTAATTTAGAGGGATGCAAGGTGCTATGCACGTCCTCACCTCCGTTAAACAATCAAATAAAAAATAAATGGAACAACGTCCTTTAGACACCATATTAGACAAACGGGACTATAGATCCCATCTAAATAAATAACTAATGAGACAAGACAGAAAGATTCTGGAAGAAAATATGAGCAGGAGGGATAGTTAAGAGGTTTGTGTTCCTGCCTAAGATCACAAGATCCAGCAATAGTTACACACGAGGGTCATTAGCTGTACCAGCAGTGACTATTAACATTTTTTGTGAGGATCACTTTACATTCATGGTTGTTTTTTTCTTTCAATAAAATCCAAAGTTCGGTGGGTTTGCTTTTATAACACTAATTATCCAGTATTGCAAAAAATACTCTATTAATAGATCTATTTGTAGTAATTACTCATAACATCATGAGTTACACATAGTATAGTATGCCATGGAGCTGTAACGTATAGAAATAGTGAAATTGTATTCACCACTTTAAACGCCCAGTCTGAAGGTCAGATTTTTCCATTTTTATATTATGCAGTCCTTCAGAAGACGAAGCAGAGAACTCGAACAGCCTGGCTTTTAAATTAAAGCTTGGCATGCACAGGTATAGTGTCATTTTCGCTAGTTACTTAAGTTACCATAAAGATTAATATGTTACCATGGAGATAATATGGCGAAGTCATATTCTGTGATGTCAAACTAAGAGTAAAGAATTGAAATCAGAAAATTTTGCTTCAGAGAGCGTACAGCTCCTTGAAATGATGCTATTTTTAATCAGTAAGAACAGTGCATTGCACTAGTTCAATTACATTTGTCAAAAACAGATGGGGCTCTATTGAGAACATTTAATGTTATTCATTTTTTGCTCATTCGTTTCTCAATACATATGTGGAAATTTTCATCAATTTTCAATTGTCACAATTGTTATGTTTGGATGATGCAAAAAATACATTTTAAAACAATTTTTTTCCTGAAACTATAATAAAATTAGAAAACATATGCGTCCTCGAACACACAAACAACAAGAAGGGTTATGGATCATTGTAGATAATTCTTGTTGACTGCCAGACACCTAGAAAACAAATAGTGCAAACACTCCATCAATATTAAAAGGAAAATTCTATTTACAAAACGATAGGATTCTCATAATGTTTTTGTTTATCTCAGAAGCAGAAGAAATGCTTCTGGAATACTAATCACCTTTGATGACTTTTTAGGTGGGAGACTCAATTTCAAATGTAAGAGATCATATGAGCCTTGGTCTATCTCAGTAAATAAAAACATCCCTAAAGAAAGCTGCCCCATATAATGTTTTGTGATCCAGAAGTCAATAGCTCACTGGACACAAAAAAGAAATCCAAGTGGGAGAGTGAAAGTCAAAGAAGACTTTTTAGCTTTCATGGTACCATGACGCAACTCCTTTGGTGCATTACAGAACAGGATGCCCCTCAGTTTCTCTCCATCATCCTGCACACTTTAATTAAATATATATTCAATTGACTCCATATTTGCAAATAGTGGCCATGCATTATGATTGTTTTCATCTGGAAATGTATATTGTTCATGTGATGAACTATTTGCTTCCTGGTCTGCAATTATGGTATACTGGACTTTATCTTTATTCTATTTCTTTCTATATCCTTTTTTATTGAGGTTTGTTTTTTCTCAGAGGTATAAATCTTTAACTATATATATATATATATATATATACACACACACAACTCACATGGGCACTTATATTAGGTACACCTGTTCAATTGCTTGTTAACACATATAGGTAATCAGCCAATCACATGGCAGCATTTAGGCATGTGACGTGGTCAAGGCAACTTGCTGAAGTTCAAACCGAGGATCAGAATGGGGAAGAAAAGGGGATTTCAGTGACTTTGAACATGGCATGGTTGTTGGTGCCAGACGGGCCGGGAGTATTTCAGAAACTGCTGATCTACTGGGATTTCCATGCACAACCATCTCTATGGGTTTACAGAGAATGGTCCAAAATAGAGAAAATATCCAGTGAGCGGCAGTTTTGTGGATGAAAATGCCGGGTTGATGTGAGAGATCAGAGAATGGGCAGACTGGTTCAGGATGACAAAAAGGCAACAGTAATTCAAATGACCACTCGTTACAACAAAGGTATGCAAAATACCATCTCTGAATGCACAACACATCATGTCCATATGGACCAAAATCTCTTGTAGAAAGTATTTCACGAAGAATTAAGACAGTTCTCAAGGCAAAGGCAAGGTGTACCTAATAAAGTGGCCAGTGAATATATATATATATATATATAGGTAGATAGATAGATAGATAGATAGATAGATTCTTATATTTTTCTTTTGCTTGACATTACATTGATATGTCATTTATTACCAGTTACTTAACATCACTGTGATAATCCTCACCCAGGAAATCCTTATACATTATTTTTGAATCTTTAACATGGCACATAACATTTTAGAGCATAGCCTAGAGATTTCTTGATTTAAAACAAAGAACATTTCTGCAAAAAGACAAGCAAGGTCAGGAGCGAAATGAGACAAGCAGGCTCACCCCTATATAAATGACCGTATAATTTGTTGACCTGTACAGAAGACTTCCTACAGGGTTCAAAATGCCTGCAACAGTTCAGATAGCAGTTCTGCTGTGTTGATTCGATTTTATTTTACTTTGATTGTAATTCTAGTTTGTATAGTGCAAAGATGTAGCTTGGTGGAAGTATTGCAAATTGTGGCATTACAAATTAAAAGCCAAGTATATTAGTCTGTTAACAGCTCTGAAAATATAATTTCTTACATAAATTGTTTACTGTGAGAAAAGTGTTACTGGTCAGATCTGTTGTTTAACTCCTTTAAGGTGGTATTTTTCAAAAACTAATCTCACTCATTAAACTGTTAGGTATTGAGATTAATTGAATGTGCTATTCTTTTCAAAATATAACTAAATCAAGACATGCTAGTATGAATTGGTGTCTATGAAGATTATGTTTTGCTTGCAATATGCTCTTATACACCGTAGCCTCCTGGCCTGAGTTTTAAGCAATTCTTGGGACTCTTTAAGATTTCCTAAATGACATCATAACTCAGTTGGGAGCATAATAGTTAAGGGCATGCTTGCATACTTTCAAAAAAGGGTCGTGAATTTATAACTGTTGCTTAGGCACAAAATCTACTGATGCACTCCACGGTAAACCTAGAAGACTCTATAGATGGGAGTTTAGTTAAAAACAGACATGGTATGAGCAGAA
>VKOC01047227.1:0-15527 GCA_009364415.1 Spea multiplicata
AACATGGTAACATTTGTGTGATGCTGTAGGTTGAATCGTCAATGACAAGAAGAAGAGAATCAGCGTCTGATGAGTGGAGATATATTTGCTTTGGCAGTGAAGTTGAAGTTCTAAAGATCTTCAGGAGAGGAAGCTTGAAGGATGAAAGATCTTCCAGACATCTCAAGCCCTTCCAGTAGCTGGAGAAAACAAGAGTACCTGTGGTTATGAAAGCCAGGAAAATCATGGTAAGAAAATTGTACGTTCTTATGGGAAGAATGAATTCAGGAGATGTTTAAGGAGCAATGTAGACAAACTGACAAATACAAGATCAAACAATGTAGGCAAGTGATCACATAATGCATAGAAGCTGAAATGGGCAACAAGACACAATTGTTACATGTAAGAAATGTTAGGGACAGGAGATACCGACCTGTTACAGATCTACCTGGAACAGGCTTTGAAGGATAGTTGACACAAATTCACATCTGAGCATCACACCTGACATAGGTAACAAAAAAGATCATTAACATGAAATCCCGTCCTATGCACAAATCAAAATAAGTTGAATTTACAGCATATATATGGCCTGAAGATACAGTCATCACCAGACAAGAGCCAATGGGGGGAATAGGAGGGGGGAATAGGAGGGAGGAATTAGCTTGTTGGTTTTAAATAAAACTAGTTACTGGGTAATTTCATGTTTATGACAAATAAAAAGAAGACTCACAGACAAAAGACTTCCAGTCGGAAGGGTTCATTCCTCAGGCACCAGGAGAATATGACTCTTACGCAAGATCTTCCAAGCAGGTTTGATGATCTGTGCAAAAGGAAGAGGAATGGTTTCAGCAACCAGACTGAGCAACCGTGGAATTTGTAATATCCTTCTTAAAGGTTTAATAACTTACAATGAAATTGAAAGACCTTCTGAAATGATTCAACTGGCTCGTTTTGTTCCATGGTACATCGGATCATCCTGCATGTAGCACTAAATCCAGGAGAATATGTGGTTAACTTGGTCAATGCTTAATCTAAGAGAAAGAAGAAGTAGATGCCAAGAACCAGATAGACAAGTAACCGTAGCCCAAGCATTAATTAAAATAGGTTATACATTTAAATATTTCCTATCTGTAATCTCAATAGTAAGCATTTACAGCAAATACAGTCTGAATATTTACTTACTTGTACCAACTTTACTAGTAGGTCCCAGAAGATAACCAATAATGGAGTTGGAGAATGAGTAAATGAAAAATAGCTTGCAGGTTTTAGTTTGCTAAAATCTAAATCCATACAGAATTCTAAATATGAAAAGAAGAGAAACAAGAAATGAGTAATAAGTTAGTACATGTAGACGAGACACTATTTTAAATTACCCAAAACCTTTAGTAGGGGACAAGAGACTTACAGATAAAAGACAGAATTCATTCTAAATCTCAAAAGCAGCTTTAAAGACCTACATAGAAGGAAGAGGGACAGTTTCAGCTGCCAGACAAAGCGAACCTCTTGAAGGTTTAATAACTTACAGAGTAACTCAAAAGGCCTTCTTAAATGAATCAGTGCCCTTGTTTAGTTCTGTCCGTGGTACATCTGATCATCATGTTCCACTCGTTTCAGTCCAATTGGGCCACGCTGGATCTAGAAAAAAGAGGAAACACATTTTAAGAAGCGTATAAACCTTTTCCGTCTACTTCATTGTGTAGGGTAGGAATACTATTGGAAATTTGGTAGAATGGGAGATCATCTGTTGTGTTGTAGGTGCTTTTGTGTGATGTTGGACAGCAAAGGATGCTCTACTTTGATGTTACGTACTGTCTGTGACACAGTATGACAGGTGGCAGCAGACTGCATGGCTCCCAGCTGTCCTGCTTTGCGTGTGGCCACTCAATCTCGCTGCTGATCTCTAGCTCTGTCCCAAAAAGAAGACAGAGGAAGAGCTCTGTGGGACAGCAGGATTCAGAACCACATTTCTTCAATTCTGATTATTATATTCTCTGGTGTTTGGAGAACACTGGAGAATGCATGTGCAGTAACATTCTATCCTCTGGGAATCGGGACCCCGGGGGACCGAGCTTAAAGGTAAGCTCTACTATGCATGCTCCCACCCACCACCCCCCCTGCATCCCGATTTTCTGAGGGTAAAAGTTGGGAGGTATGTGTTAGAGGCCAGATGGAGTCTCGCTGCTAAGTTGTTAGGCAGTGCGCATGTGCAGTAACATTCTATCCTCTGTGAATCAGGACAACGGGGGACAAAGCTTAAAGGTAAGCTCTACTATGCATGCGTCCACCCACCACCCCCCCACATCCTGATTCACTGAGGGTAAAATTTGGGAGGTATGTGTTAGAGGCCAGATGGAGTCTCGCTGCTAAGTTGTTAAACAGCAGGACAAGGTGCAGAACTACAATGTTGGACAGCTATGAACTTTTTTGTGGTGTTGTGTTGCATGATGTTGGACAGCATGTGGAATGGTTGCGCTGTGGTGTTGGACAGCCGTAGTAGAGGCTTTGCTGTGATGTTGGACAGCGTGTGGAATGGCTGTGCTGTGGTGTTGGACAGCTGTAGTAGAGGCTTTGCTGTGGTGTGGACAGGTGTGGAATGGCTGCGCTGTGGTGTTGGACAGCTGTAGTAGAGGCTTTGCTGTGGTGGGGTTGGACAGCAGGTGAAATGGCTGTGCTGTGGTGTTGGACAGCTGTAGTAGAGGCTTTGCTGTGGTGTTGGACAGCAGGTGGAATTGCAGCGCTGTGGTGTTGGACAGCTGTAGAAGGTGGTTTGCTGGACAGCAGGTGGAGTTGCTGTGATGTTGAGGTAGGCGCTCTGCTGTGGTGGTGGACAGCTCTGCTGCGGTGGTAGATGAAGCAGGGAGGTGACATCCCGGACTGCTGGTCGTCGTCCAACAGGAGACTTTTCAGGCAAGATCTTCAAGCTGAATCCTGAATAAAAGAAAATTTGTTCCCATCTCAGATGTTTATTCTCTCCATTTGGGGCTCACAAAAGACAGGTCAGGCAAATCCCAACTTTTTTTGTTTTTGTTACAGAGTGACTCCAAACGACCACCAGTCTGCGGCGGCGCCATATTTCTTCTTCAGAGCAACCTGCAAAACAAGTTCAATATGTGTAAAATGTAGATAGGTAATGCATTGTAAAGTAATTAAGGTTTAGATTAAATGTAGCACTAATCTAATTAATAAATACTCACCTCGGGGGCCATATATTTTCTGGTCCCAACTACGCCTTTGGTTTTGGCTGCTCCGATGATCTTCTCCGCGACGAGGCCGAAATCGCAGATCTTCAGGTGTCCCTCGCTGGTCATCAACACGTTCACTGGCTTCAGGTCCCTAAATTATTCAGATAAAGAAAATGTTCCTTTTCCTCTTAAGAATTCAGAAAGATGGGGCGTGGCTTGGATGGCGAAGGAATAGGACGCACGGCTGTGGAGCTCCTCCAGCTTTTACACGTTTACACGGCTTTTATTACATTTTGGAACCGAATTTGTTTTTTATTTTGATCGCTTTTCGCTCCGAGGATGTCCACGCATAAATCTAAACCAACTACGCACAACCTACCTGCTTATTTTGAGCCGAAGCCAAAGAGGAAAGCGGCCTCCCGCGCTATACTGGCCGCTCGCAGTGTTGAGGAAGATGGCGACACCACGTTGCTCCCGGCTGAACCTTGCGCGCCAAGCTCTCCTGCTCCATCTGCGGATGACCCAGATGATCAAGCACTCACCATTTCTTCAATGAAACTATTGCTAGAAGACATGCGACATAAATTTCGCCAGGACATAGAGGATTCCCTTGCAACAGTACATAAAGATTTGCAAGATTTGGGAGACCGTACGCATCACTTAGAGTCTAAAATGGAGGACTTCTCAGAGGCCCACAACACTGTGGTGGACTCCTGTAACGCTTTGCAATCAGAGGTGGAAACCCTCCGTTTGAAGCTCAGTGACCTGGAAGACCGCTCTCGGCGGAATAACGTCCGCATTCGAGGCATCCCGGAGGACGTTGCCCCGGAACACCTGAGAGCTTATGTGGTATCGCTGATCCAGACTCTATTGAACCTTCCACCGTCGGAAGAGATCTGTATTGACCGCATCCATCGCCTGCCTCGACCCAAGACACTTCAGGGTTCACCTCCTCGAGATGTCATTTTCCGTCTCCATTTTTATGAGCTCAAGGATAAACTTATGTCACAGGTGAGGCTTGCTCGAAATGTTCCCGACCAGTATGCGCATTTACAATTTTTTAATGATTTATCTCAATATACCTTGCAACAGCGGAGATCTCTTTCAGTTATCACTACAACTTTGCGATCTCATAAAATCCCTTACAAATGGGGCTTCCCCACTCGCTTGCTGATCACGAGAGATGGTCTGCTCCATTCGGTTAAGTCGCCTAAGGAAGGTATTGCTTTACTGACGGCCTGGGGTTTGGATGTTGTTCAGCCTCGTCACTCCTCGACTCCTGCCACCACAACATCATTGGCCTCCTCTCCTAAACGGTTGGCCAGGGAATGGTCTGAGGTTCCTACTCGACGCTCGCCTCTCCATACTTAATTGCATACTCCGCGGATGACATCCTTTCCACCACGAATAATTTTTTTTTTTTTATTATTTTTTTTTTTGTTTTTTGTTTTTTTTTGTTCTCCTAACTTACCGTCAATTATTGGTTCCAGTGCATGTCCTGCTCGGATTTGGTAAGGACTAGCCCTGTTTTTCTGATTCTACGGGGACTTCAACGCTCTACGTTTGATTGATTGTTCCAGTCTTCATGAGCTGTGGTTCGCTGCGTTTCTTCGTTTCTAAAGGGACTGCACCGCTCTATGCCTGAGGAACTGCTGTCCAGATGGATCGTTGGTGAATTATCCTCCTGATTGTTTCGGCTTCTCATTGACCTACGGTTAAGAGTCTGTGTGAGACTTTTTATTGTTTTTTCTTATGGTTGATTTTTCTGTTTGGGGATTTTTGGGGGTTCTGTTGCTTTGTACATGCTTCCTTACACTCTCACCACACTTGATGCTATGTCTGGTTTCGGCTTCTTATGGGAAGCTGGATCACCTTTACATTTCTTCCTCGGGGCTCTGTGTGCCCGCTCGTTCCACTACATTACTCACATATTTTGGTTCATTCCGCAGTCGTTTTGTTTTCTCGCCGTGTTTTTTTTTTTTGTTTGTTTTACACATGCTGGAGGTCTCCCTCCCACTCTTCGAATTTGTCTATTCCACCATACGTCACCTATTTTCCTTGTGTTTCTCCTTGTTGGAGAACTCAAGGTCGTGTTATTGCCTCCCCTCCACGCGGTCAATTTTTTCCGAGACCGCATGTTGGGAGTTTCACTCTATGTTTGGGGGTTATTCCCTCTTTAACTCCTTTATGTTAATGGTATTTTATTTTTATGAAATCTGCTTTTCTTGTTACTCTGCTTATCCACGACGACCTAGCTCTTTACATGGTTTATTTTTTTTAAAAAAGTGCTCTGACTCAGTCTTCTTAATGCTCTCGGGATTGTGCTTCCTTTTTCTGAGATATTGCTTGTACACGGACCGGGCGCGTTTCTCACTGCCAAATGTGTGTGTGTGGTCTTCCCCGGGGGTATCGGTCACTCTTTCTCACCTCACCATACATTGTAGGACATTTTTCTTGTCTTGGCTGAGCCAGTTGATCATGGTTCTTTACTACCTTCAACATGGCCTCTATTAATTTAATGTCTATTAATGCGAATGGATTAAATACACCACACAAGCGCAGGATGCTTTATACAGATGCTAAGAAAGCTCATGCGCACATAGTTTGTGTTCAAGAGACTCATTTTAAACGTTCCAAACAGCCTCGGTGTTTCCTAAAAGATTATCCTTGGCAATTTCATTCTATGACTACCACCTGCAAGGCTGGTGTTTCCATTTTTATTTCTAAACATTTGTCGTTTCAGTTACTTCGTTTGGTGGCCGACCCCCGGGGCAGATTTTTGATCCTTCACTGTATTTTAAATTCCACGGAATACACATTGGTTTCTTTTTATGCACCCAACACATCTCAATTACACTTTACTAGGGCTCTGCTTTCTAAAATAGATTCCCTCAAGAAAGGTCACCTAATCCTAGCCGGGGACCTCAATGCGCTCCTTGATCCTTTGTTGGATACTTCGGCCTCCCTAAGAGGCTCATACGGTACACGGGTAAAATCATTGGCAACCTCCCTTGCTCATTCTTTCCATTCCTTCCAATTATATGATGTGTGGCGCCTCCGTCACCCCCTGGACAGGGATTATTCTTTTTTTTCCGCGTTGCACAAGTCATACACCAGAATTGACTTTCTTTTTGTTGATAAGCTTACTTTGCAGATGGTGCGGGACTGCTCTATTGGTGTCATTACTTGGACTGACCATGCGCCGATCTTTCTGTCTCTGTCAGTTGCTCACTCCTTTATTGGTCGGGGGTCCTGGAGACTTAATAATTCCTTGCTTTCAGATGACTCCATCAAGTCCCAGGTTCAATCCCACTTAGAACTATATTTTCGCGAAAACACACATCCACAAACATCTATAGAGACATTGTGGAATGCCCATAAGGCGGTGGTCAGAGGCAAATTCATCAGTATTGCCTCTTATTTGAAGAAACAGAAAGCTATCAATTCTGATTTCGACTCCTTACTTTTACGTTTGTATGACTTAGAAGCCCTGAATAAACAAAATCCGTCAGATCAGATTATTGCTGAAATTGCCCGTATCAAACTTAGACTAGCTGAGATTCAAGCCGAACGCACAGCCCGGATGAGACTTCGTCTCCGCCAACGGTTCTATTCCAAAGGCAATAAGGCTGACACTATGTTAGCGAATAAATTGCGCCAAGCCACAGCCCTGTCGCGTCCTCAATTTGTTCTTTCCTCACAGGGGGTTCCATTGCGAAATCCCTCTCACATTGCCGATAGATTTGCATCTTACTATTCCTCACTCTATAATCTCCGAAGTGATTCCTCAACTTCTCAACCCACGGTAGATTCTATCAATACCTATCTAGACTCTGTGGCGCTACCTACTCTTACGGAGGAGATGATCACGCAGTTAGAAGCCCCTTTAGAGCTGGATGAACTTCAGTCTACGATTGCTCAATTGAAAAAGAATTCTGCTCCCGGCCCTGACGGTTTAACCAGTTTCTATTATAAGACTTTTTTCCCGGTGCTCGGCCCTCACTTCTTTCTTTATTCCGGTCCTTTATGTCCACTGGTCACATGCTGCCTGAAAATTTATATGCCCATGTTGTTACAATCCCTAAGCCTGGTAAACCCACTGACAAATGTGAACATTATCGGCCCATATCCCTTCTAAACAATGATGTCAAACTATATGCAAAAATTATAGCCAACAGACTTTCTCTGCTTCTTCCCTCTCTCCTACATTCTGATCAAGTGGGATTTGTGAAAAACAGACAAGCTAATGATAACACGCGCAAATTTCTTAATGTTTTGTGGGAAGCCTCCAAAAATAGCACTCAGTCTGTTTTGATTTCTTTTGACGCTGAAAAGGCGTTTGATCGCCTTCAAGTTTGCTTTTCCACCCTCCCTGATTAGATCAATAATGGCGCTATACTCTTGTCCCTCTGCTTCTGTTTTCTTTTCTGGGTTCATTTCTTCCCCATTTCACATCTCCAACGGGACGCGTCAGGGCTGTCCACTTTCTCCTCTTTTGTACATATTGGCTCTGGAGCCTTTGGCGCAGCGGATTCGTTCGGATCCGTCGATCACGGGTTTCCCTACATCTAGTGGTGCAGATGTTACGCTAGGTCTCTTTGCGGACGATGTTTTGGCCTCCATCACTCACCCTTTAACGTCCTTACCTGCGTTGATCTCTCAATTTCAACAATACGCCCAGGTTTCCTATCATAAAATTAATGTACACAAAACACAAGCTTTATCTCTAAATTTACCAAGTTCGACATTGCGTCTGCTCCACGAATCTTATGCCTTTGATTGGAGGAGAGATTATCTCTTGTACTTAGGGATTAAACTTTCTCGCACACTATCTAAACTGAATGAATTTAATATTTGTTCAATTTGGAAGCAGACTCTCCAGGACCTTGATAGATGGCGTTCCTTTGATCTATCCTGGTTAGGACGTATATCTTCTGTTAAAATGATGCTTCTGCCGCGACTTTTATACACCTTTAGAGCAGTCCCGACCATTGTCCCTCGTAAATTTTTGCATCAAATACAAGGGGTTTTGAATTCTTTTATTAATTTTAAGGGTCACTCCCGCATCTCCAGGCAGGCGTTCTATTCTCCCAGGTTTAAGGGGGGTTTGGGAGCTCCAGATATTCTCTCCTACTACCATGCAACTATCCTGGCGCAATCGACTTTATTTCACTATCAAGGTAATCTGCCTCAATGGGTAGCCCTTGAAAACGCCTATGTCCATCCTTATTCGGTTGCCCAACTTTTATGGTTGCCCTCTCCTTACCGCCCGTCGCTTCCATCACTCCCTCCCACCACACTATGTACGCTTCACATTTGGTCTCACCTGGCTAAACGTAATTCGGCTTTATTGCATATCACTAAGGCTACTCCGCTCTCTTCCCTTGAGTTATTGATTCCAAATTTGAATCTAGCCCGTTGGTATACTGCCCGCTCCTTCAAAGTGGGGGACCTCTTTGATAAAGGTTCTTTCCGGACCTTTTTAGATCTTAGTTCAACTTTCGAGCTTCCCTCCTCCGAGTTTTACAAGTTTCTGCAGGTCAGACACCTGCTGCAATCTCGAACGTCCTCGTTAACCGTTGACGTTTTCTCATCTGATCCAATCGTTCATTTATGTTCGAGGTCCTCTCCCCCTCGAGGTGTGATTTCTATTTGCTACAGTTCGCTTTTAACCCATCTATGGGACAGTAAATTACCACATATGCTAGCATGGGAACGCGAGTTAGGTGTCACCTTCCCTCTTGAGATGTGGCTTGACTCGGAGGAGGCGATGCGTGGGGTGTCACATTGTAGTAACCATATTGAGCTACAAAAGAAAATAGTTTGTAGGTGGTACCTCACCCCGGCTCGGCTGTCACATATGTTTCCGTCCTGTTCGCCTTTTTGTTGGCGTGGTTGCCCGGACAGGGGAACCATGCTTCATGTGTGGTGGCTGTGTCCCCCTGTTTCTCAACTTTGGAGGCGATTGTTACATCTTTTGGAATCCACACTACACATACACCTCCCCTTTACACCACAATTAGTGTTATTCCACATGTTTCCAGATGACATTTCTGTTTGTGTTAGGAAATTGGTGATTCATTTCTTTTTAACTTTAAAATTAATGATAGCCCGTAATTGGAAGTCGACCACACTCCCGAGACTCGTTGATATACTTCATCATATGGAACACACGCACCTTCTAGAAAAATTGTCTTTCCAGAATGATCAACGAATGCCTTTGTTTGATAAGGTGTGGGCTCCTTGGACGCAGATCCAGCTTTCCCCACTGTGGCAGGGATGATTGTTGCGGTTTTTTTTTTTTGTGTGATCGTGCCCGGTCCTCCATATCTTCTGTATCAGTTTACCTTATGGTTCTCCTGACGACGGGTCTTATTTTGGTCGTGGCGTAGTAACATTATAATAGAGCACTATTTCGGTTTCATTTTTCTTTTTTTGACTAATTTTCTTTTTGTTCTGATGTCCGTTTTCCCTGTTGGGCTCCCATAGCCGTAAGGCTCCTTCGTTGAGTCTCATGCCAATGCTGCGACTGTCTTCTTGTTGCTCTTGTGCATTTATGCATACTTACCACTAGTGCCTTTTTATTGAGACTGTTGCCAATGTATTACACTGTTTTATTTCCTGTATTATCAATGTTGCTATTGATTTTTCATGTGTATGCTGTACTGCAACTTTGTCTCGACGGACTTAAAACTTCAAAGTGAAAAATCCAATAAAAAACTTTAAATTTAAAAAAAAAGAATTCAGAAAGATTTTGAAATGGAATAAATGGTGAGATGAAGGGAATTTGGGGTGATGAAAGACAAAAGACTCAACAAAACAGCAAGAGAATGGACAGTTGAGAGCAGAAATAATTGTTTTAACCGATGAACTATTCCATGGCTGTGCAGAAACTGAAGACCGCAGGTGATCTCTGCAGCGTAAAACCTGCCAGAAGGACACAAACAGTTTAGTGAGTAGTTTCTAAATATTAGCAAAGGGTTATTTACAGCGATAGAGATCATCTGATTTGACTGCATTGGGATGAAAGCTAGAGGAGCCATTTAAACAGCATGTCTACTCTATTGCTCACACTGCAGCACTGGTTCCCATCCGGCCGTTCCTCCTCAGGTGGTTTGACAGGCTGCCTCTGCTCACGTTCTCCATGACGAGAAAGACGCGGTGCTTATTTTGAACAAAAACAGTTACAGTCATGTAGAGACTTATAGTACAGTGACACATACAGATCTTCTGTAGAAATGGCGCATGGTAGAAGATGAAAGGGTGGGAATAGGCTGCAAAGCAACAGACAATTCCGTACCTGCGTGTGAAAAGCACCAAAGCCGTGGCAGAGGAATGGGCTTTCTGCTGCTAGCTCCAAGACTCGTCTTTCCCGCATGATGTCTTCTTTCCGTGATGAGCTGCGTTTGATGATCTTAACAGCCACCGGATGTTTACTGCTCCTCCATGACGCAAGCATGACCTGAGATAACCAGGAAGGGGTGACACAGTTATAATTGATGTTTGAAATGTGAAGCTCGTTATCAACATAGAAAGGTGCAGTTTGATGGCAGTTCAGATCCATTCAGCCCATCCAACGTCCTAATGTAAAGACTCAAACCGTAATCAGTCCTTGGTCTTACTTTATATTCAGGAGCCATATACCTATTCCATGTATGTTTAAATCACCGTATTTGCTCAATTATAAGACGAGGTTTTTTCAGAGCAAATGCTCTGAAAAATACCCCACGTCTTCTAATCGGGGTCGTCTTCTAATCAGACCTCAAATAGAGGTCTGATTATTAGACTAAGATCCAGATCCCCCGTGCCGCTGCAGGGGACATGGATCCTCCTGCCCCCCCCCATTTAACACCCCCCAACACATACACACTTACCGGTGCTTCCTGCTGTATTGCTGGGGCAGCGGGTTGACGTCTGCGCGATCCGAGTAGACAACGTCCGCTGCAGCCGGAAGGAGGTGTGGCTAGCAACGGGGGTTGTCTGCATCCATCGCGCAGACCTTCCCCGATTGTCAGAGATCAGAGTTCCCCGCACCGGTGCGGACGCAGACGTCAACTCGCTGCCCTGGCAATACAACAGGAAATTGGAAGCACCGGTAAGTGTATGTTTGTGTGTGTGCGTGCGCGCGCATTTCTGGAATGACTTATACCCCTATATGCCACTCTGGCATTAAGGGGGTTAAAAGGCATATTATGGGGTAGAGTGGCATATAGGGAGCTATAAGGCATTTCAGGAGGCAGAGTGGCATTAAGGGGGCATTTAATAGAGCAGTCTGCCTCCTGAAATGCCTTATACCTCCCTATATGCCACTCTGCCCCATAATATGCCTTTTAACCCCCTAAATGCCAGAGTGGCATATAGGGTATAAGGCATTTCTGGAGGCAGAGTGCTCTATACAATGCTTTTTAACTCCCTGAATGCTCCCTGAATGCGAAAACTAGTCGTAGAATACTTAACCCAGCCCTATAGGTGCAATGTCTTAATCTGCAAAGACAACCTGAGACCAGCTTTTAATGAACAGAATAATATAGGCTCCAGATGCCTTTCTAACATCGACATCTCATTTTATCTCAGACATAGTTTACCTAATTATTACATTTGCAGTTTTGTGTAAAAAGCCAACCCCAGAGAATATGAAGCCACAAGCTTGTGGGGACTAAATATCAGTCAATGTTGTGCTTCAATGGAGCATCAGCTTTGAAAGAGTTAAAAAAAATGTAAAAAAAAATAATAATAATAATAAATAAATAAATAAATAAAAATAACAGCACTGACCTGAAAGTTCGGGGTGCTTCCAGGTCAAATGCTGGGCTGATGATGATCAGATCACTCCTGGCCAATAGGAGTGATCGGATCATTATGGCAGCCCACGGATGACCCTGACCTACAAAGAGAGAGGCATCATCTAGGGTAATTATGAAAAAACACAAATTATTAATTAAAAAAAACCAAAATTATTACCTGATCAATTGTCGGTGACATTTTAAGTCGCTGATTATTGATCGGTCTCCCTGATTGATGTCAGCGGCCTAAATCTGTCACTTACAATTAATCTGATAAAAAAAAATGTTTAAAAATTTAAATGCGCATGTTCCAGTTTTGCCCTCATAGCTTCCTCAAAAAATGCATGAACCATGCATGTGAGGCCTTGTTGGTACCGGGGGATGTTGGTGAACAAAATGTGGTGTTTTCTTCCACTGTTGCACATATGCCGTGCAATAAATAAATTGCAACATTGAAATGTATGCGTTAAAAAACAATAAAATAATTTCCCTGTGAAGTTTGCCAGACATCAGTGAAGAAATGGCTGGCTGAAAACAGTCAAAACTACCCTAGTTGAACACCTTGACTTGTCTGCTGTTCATAAATATGTACTTTTATGGGGTAATTTACAGTGGGGGGGTCTTCCAAAATGTCCCAAATGGGATATGGGCCCAGTAAACCAATTTCTGAAAACTTGCGCATGTTTCAGTTTTGCCCTCATAGCTTCCTCAAAAAATGCATGAACCATGCATGTGAGGCCTTGTTGGTGAATAAAATGTGGTGTTTTTTTTCTGCAGTTGCACATATTCTATATATATTATATATATACAAAATATAATATGAAATCTAAAGCAACATTGCAACATATGCAAAAAAAACCAAAACAATATAAAAATACCTCAAAATTTGGCAGCAATTGGCGATAAAATCCCTGTTTTGAAAAGTGTCAAAATGACCCTAGTTGTACACCTTGACTTATCTACTATTCATAAACTTTTGGGGGGGATAATCAGTATCTGTGACATATATTGCAGTTATTAGACTATCATGCCAAATTTGAAAAAAAATTACATTTTAAAAACGTGATGCATGACTTGCAATATTTGCCCTATACTGGTCAAAATAGTTGAAAATCCTGGCCATGTTGGGTGGTTTCCAAATCAGGACAAGTTAATGAATATATTTGGGATAGTTTTTTCCCATTGGTTCAATGTGTGTACAGTTTGTATGTATACAAAACTGTAAAAAAAAAATGCGTTTTTTCATTCCCCCCCCACACTTTTTCCAGTTTATTTCAAACAAAACAATGTACTACCCAGCTTAATATGGTTTCAAATGAAAGCCCTACTTGTGCTAAAGAAAACAATATATGATTTGTGTCGGTGCACTAATTGATAAGAGAGAAATTACAGTTGAAGAAAGACATAGCAAAAACACAAAAACGGCTCTGGTCCTTTAGCGACACCTTAGTATCAAACTCCCGGTCCTGAAGGGGTTAAGCATTTTCATTGAAATATCTGACTAGGATAAAATTACCTGATTCATAGAAACATAGAATCTACCTGCAGACCCATCCGGCCCATCTAGTGTACAGACTCACAGCTTAGTCAGTCCTTGGTCTTGCCTTAGATTCAGGAACCATCTGCCTATACCATGTATTACCACTTCTGCTGAGAGGCCATTTATCTACCATCCTCTTGGTAAAGTAAAATTTCCTGATATTGCATGTAATCCCCTCACCCTTCAGTTTCACATTATTACTTCAGGATACCCCTTTAGACTTAAAAAAAACAAAAAACAACACATGCACATTTTTCTTCATCTTTTATTATAGCGGAAATAAACATCATTTAATCTTAATACCCGGCACATCCTGATGTATAAATGACACCAATGCGCTTGCACATCCACTTTTCCTTTATCTGGCAATATGGACACTCAGTAGGCCTGGCAGCCCCTGGTATATACTGAACATTTCACTCTTTACTGTTCCATTTGGTTACAAAGATAAAGTTAAGATCTTTTCATATTAATGAATGAATTATATTGGACGTGAGTGACAGCTGCATGAGCCAATCAGTATCTCCCACGTGCCTAACTGCCAGTAACGGCTCAGTGTGCTTCTCCTGTATAATAGACACCGGATACAATGTATCAAACTCTACCTTCGCTGCTCTCACAGTCCAAACCCGAGGATATCGTCTCCCAGCCTTAAGTGTAAAGCTTGTGTGTTTTGGAATGAAAATAAACAGCTTTTGGAGGCATATTGGAGGCCGTACCTTCTATAATATGGGCTGTGTTCAAACTGATTTATTGGATTAAAGTGTCACTGTTTTCCCTACCTAGGATGATCCCAGAAGTAAGGCAAAGGCATGTTTTATGTGTTTTTTTTTGTTACATATTTCCCCTAAACACTCTTTCTGTACCCCTAGATAAAATCAACACGTTACTCACTTTGCCAAATCCACCTCTTCCCAGCTCAGAATAGAAGGTGAAGTCTGCGAGGCTGAGGGGCTTCCTGGGTCCATCTCCTGATCCGCTGGGCTCTCCTGCAGGGCTCTTCTTCCTCTTCTTTCTTCCGTGGTCCGTCTCGCTTCCTTGGGAGCTGTGTTTCTTCCGTTTTTGCTGGTTGTCCCGGGGTAGATCTTCGGTCCTCTCTCCCTCCTCTTTTCCTGGTGGTTCAGGGTTCTTCGGGTCTTCATCCTGTCGTCTACGTTTCCAAGCTGCTAGGAATGGCATTTCTCCAAATAAAACGCTGTTCTCGCACCAATAGTATACACCACTGGGAATCAAGAACTGATAGCTAATAACTGCCATTTGCCCCATATATATAGGCTGTCACATATAGATGGCCTCATGCCCACAGCCGTGCGACTTGGCATGCGGGATTAAGGCAGCCATCTTTGTTTTTTTTTTTACATTTCAAATGTGTTTTTGAAATATTGAAGTCCCCTTACTGTTTTTGATAGTAAAATATAGTGTTTTCATGAGCAATATGCCGATAGAACAGGGCCACGGATCTACCGGCACCAAAGATCCCAAACGGGCCAGCATTTTTGGATTTTTGGATTTACAGTCATATTAATCAAAATGATTGAAACTGACTAAATTACTGAGGTTTGAGCAAATATATACCAGTCTTTTGTTTTGTGAAGTGTACTGAAAGCCATGCATATGGTACTTATATGTTAAAACTGATATAAATACATTTGCTTCATGGGTAACATATATAAAGATGTATAATGATGAACGCTTCATCATTGACGAAGCTGTTGATATCGAATGCAAACATAGAATGCACATGAAGTTAATATCAATACAGAAGAGGTGGAATTAAAGCAATTTGTACACCAAGCGAAGATGGGTTTATTGTAATAAATTATAACATTATAGAAAAGAAATATATTTTAACACCTAGATAATTTAAGGGGATACATTTAAATATTTAATATTGTGAAAAACAGTTCTCACTATATAATAATTTTGCAGAAAACAAGAAACAAAATGTTTATCCAAGGTGACTGTAAAAATGAAGTATATTGGTTCTTTGACACGACTCTTAATTTAGATAAATTGCAGAAATTTTCATTTAAAGCCCCAACC